>CM060327.1:10961469-10988969 GCA_030674155.1 Stramonita haemastoma | reverse complement strand
TGCATGCATGCATGCGCGCATCTGTGTGTGTGTGTGTGCATGTATGCATGCGTGCGCTCATCTGTCTGTCTGTCTGCGATGAAGAAGAAGTGCTGTATTGTATCACCCTCCACCCTGTGTTGCAGACCTCCATCCTGTGGTAGAAGCTGTGGTGCCCGGTCAGTCCCCCTACACCCCTCCCCCACCACTCCCCCTCCCTGTGCCCTCTGCCCAGGGCCTCGCCCCTGCTGTGGCACCCACTGCTGAAGCCCTGGGCATCCGCCAACGCCAGCCCATGCTGCTGAAGCCAGGTCCATAGCCTTCTCAGGGAGAGAGCCTCAGGGAGAGAACCTCACTTCCCTCTCTCTGTTCCCTCACAGCCCTCAGTTTTCCCCCAACTTTCAGCTCCTCTCAGCTGCTAATGAATCCAGCCTAATCCAGCCCAGCCCACCCCACCCCACCCCAGCCCACCTCAGCCCACCTCAGCCCACCCCACCCCAGCCCACCTCAGCCCACCTCAGCCCACCCCAGCCCAACCCAGCTGGGCGAAAGGGCGCGCTGAATTTAGCACTGTGGACTGAGTGATGTTGTTGGATTTGTGTGCTGTGCGGCCCTCCCCCCTAACTTACACTTTCTGTTGGCTGTCAAGGTTTTTTTTGTGTTTTTTTTTTTCTTCTTCTATTTTTGATGGTAAAGGTAAAGGGGACAGGAGAGCTTAGGGGTCAGAGCACTTGCTTTCCTCCCAGCCAAGGTTAAATAGCATCGAGCGTGGTTACCAGTTGGATGGGTGACTGTTTGCGCGCGCCTTGGCTTCAGTACAGTTCCCCTAGTTCACCCAGCTGTGAATGGGTACCTGTTCCTTTTAGGGTCAGGGAAGGTAAAGCAGTGAGAGAGAGGAGATGGGTGCCGCCCTCACTTTGCTGGCCCCTAGAGAAGCTGAGGTCTCTGATGCCTTGCTCCCCTACGACCACATAGGTTATGGAACACCTTTACCTTTTTACCTCTACCTATTTTTGTTTCAACTGAGAAGTGGCTAAAATGATCGTCTGGGTTTTCTCCCCCAATTTTTTTTTTAACTTAAAGTATTGCTGTCAGAAGTTTTTGAACTTCTGATAAGTGTTGAAGAGAGGTGGGAGAAATGGTTCCTGTAAAGAAAAAAATAGTTATAGCCTCCCCCCTTCCCCCTCCCGTCTTCTCTCTGTATTAACAGTGACGAATATTGACTAAAGAGAAAACTGTTGAACTCTCCACTGCGTGTTAAACATTGACACTGATGTATACTAGTGTAGAACTGAACACTTCACTGTGTGAAGCATTAACACTGATGTATGCTAGTATTGAACACTTCACTGTGTGAAGTATTGACAGTGATGTATGCTGGTATAGAACACTTCACTGTGTGAAGAATTTGACTGTGATGTATGCTAGTATAGAACACTCCACTGTGTGAAGTATTGACAGTGATGTATGCTAGTATCGAATACTCCAGTGTGCGAAGTACTGACAGTGATGTATGCTAGTATCGAATACTCCAGTGTGCGAAGTACTGACAGTGATGTATGCTAGTATCAAATACTCCAGTGTGTGAAGTATTGACAATGATGTAAGCTAGTATTAGGTAGGACCACGGCAGCCGCTAACGTGTAAAGCGTAGTGGAAAGTGACAAATTAGATCTACTTTGCACCCAAATTTCTCCATCCAAATCTAAAAGAAAGCTAAAAAAAAAAAATACTAGTAAAAAGTTTAATGCATTAACTTAACGTCTGTAATATCATTTTGCAAGAATGATGACTGGATAAGTGCGAGCGATGATTTAATATCGGTAATAAACTTAAAAACTCGCCACTACTGGAGCCTCACTGGCTGAAAACGCGACTCGGTGAATTTTCGTGCTTCGTCTTCCAACACGATCTGTCACCCTTTCACTATACAAACCTATTTATAGCGCATACCATTGGAAAGAAGAAACTCTCCACTAACCCATTATATGAGAGACACTTTAGTGAAGTTTTTTTAAAAATACAGTATAATGCGTTTAAAAATTCCCTACATTTTTCGGAAGTCGTAGAAATTTCCCTATTAATCGTACAAAAAAATCCCACACAGCGTTAAAAAGCTCGTTTTTTTAAGAACAAAAACCTCATTTCAGTTTATCGGTTATTTCCGTTAAATGACGTCTTATTCTCGTTTGCATACTGCACCCCCTTTTCTAACTGACCAAAATGGCGGCCTTAGCGAGTCTACACATAGATGCTTCAGACTTGCGAACGTCGATAGAGGTTTTCGATGTGTACAGCGCATTTACACTCACATCTGAAGAAGTAAATGCTGTGCTTTTATTTTGTACGTAGTTACTATCGAATCTTGATGATTTTAGATTTAAAAACTTATCGTTGATCGCAAGTTTATCCCGGACTGGGATCTCAGGGAGCGAAGAACTAGGTCATCGAAGGGTGCTCTCAGAATTTATGAGCTCGTGTGAAATTTTTCTATTATAACAATAAATGAGGGTGATGATTCTATTCTAAATAGTTTCTAGTAGTGTTTTTTTTTTTTTCTTAGGATCTGTACTTTGTTATATCGTGCCGAAATGTTCGATGAAACATCGTGAAAACAAATGCAAGAATGATAACTCTTGCCTAGATCTAATTTCTAATAGAGATTTGGCCGATTTTGTTTACCGTTTGTTGTGTCTGTGTGCATGTAAGACCGCATTTTAAACAGAAATAGTGATTTAACGATTAGAAATCACTCCTGAATGCATCCATTTAAATTCATGCAAAAGAAAACTTTTTTTTTTTTTAATCAGAGCATACAAGTGCTAATCAAATTGAGTAAAACTTTGTTCTCTCTGTTGGTTTCACATTTTAAGCAGTGCATGAACTTTCTTCACTTCTTTTTCATTAAGTTGTTTTGTTTCACCAAGCATGTAGTTAGAAAGAAAAAAAAAACAAGAAAAAGTGCAAACTTTGTAATGATTTTATTGTGCACAAACAAGCCTATTCAATACTAATTTTTATCACACACACACACACACACACACACACACACACACACACACACACACACACACACACACACACACACACACACACACAGAGTCACACAAAGTCACACAAAGTCACACACACACAAATACAATATATATATATATATATATATATATATATATATATATATATATATATATATATATATATATATATATATATATATATATATATATATACACACACACACACACACACACACACACACACACACACAACACACACACACACACACACACAAGATTCACACACACACACACACCACACACACACACACACACACACACACACACACACACACACACACACACACACACACACACGATTCACACACACACACACACACACACACACACACACACACACACACACACACACACACACACACACACACCACTCATACCTGTACAATTCATACTTGCATGTATGCACACTTAAATAAAATTAACAGACACTAAGAATACACACAGATTAGGCAACTCACAAAAATATCCAAATTTGCATTTTTAATTGTACAAGAAAAATGTTAAAAAATACAACACTAATAAGTCTATATCATACAGGCATTGCAACAGTATGTCACACAGTGAAAGATATTTCAGCAGAGGTCTAGGAGGTCTGTGATATATTTAGGAAGAAACTATGCAAAGGTTAAAATCACTGGGCACAAAAAGGATACATGCAACATCACAATGCAACATGTAAGCTCACCAGAAACCTAAAAAAAAAAATAATAAAAGAACACAGATGATCACATGAGTACACCTATGATATATTGTACAGAAGATGCTTGACAAGACAAGGGGAGGGGGGGGGGGGGGAAACAAACAGAATCACTTGGAATGGCCTTATAAAGACATGCCCATTGTTTCAAGACAAACATTTTGATAGGTGTACCATTTTTGTCAGTCAATTAGAAACATATATGATGTTAATGCCTATGAGGGGGAGGGGGGCTGAGTGGGGGGGGGGTGAGTGGGGGGGGGGACCAGAATAACTTGGAGTGCTCTTTAAAAAGATTCACTGTTTCAAGACAAATATTTTGATAGGTGTACCATTTCTATCAGTCAATTAGAAGCTGAGATATGATGTTAATGCCTATTGAGGGGGGGGGGGGGGGGGGGGGGGGGGAGGGGGGAGAGGAGTGGAGGGAGGGGGGGAACTAGAATCACTTGGAATGCCCTTTAAAAAGACTCACTGTTTAAAGACAAATATTTTGATAGGTGTACCATTTCTATCAGTCAATTAGAAGCCGAGATATGATGTTAATGCCTATGGGGGGGGGGGGGAGAGAAGTGGAGGGGGGGAACCAGAATCACTTGGAATGCCCTTTTAAAAGGATCACTGTTTAAAGACAATATTTTTGATAGGTGTACCATTTCTATCAGTCAATTAGAAGCCGAGATATGATGTTAATGCCTATTGAGGGGGGGGGGGGGGGGGGGGGGGGGGGGGAGGGGGGGGAAGAGGAGTGGAGGGGGGACCAGAATCACTTCGAATGCCCTTTAAAAAGACTCACTGTTTAAAGACAAACATTTTGATAGGTGTACCATTTCTGTCAGTCAATTAGAAGCTGAGATATGATGATATGCCTATGGGCTGGTTTTGTGTTATTATTTGGACAGGTTTTATGCTTCGCAAATTGTTGTCATAGGGGTGTTTTGGATGACTGCAGTTTGCCTCTACATGATTTTTAGCTTTTAAAAAAAAATACATAGCATCTGAGTAATAAGTACAAGCTGTAATATAGATCTTAGACACTTTTAGGCATTCTTGAGATTTTTACAGGAGGGTAAAGTACCCCTTTCAGCTCAATTCGCGAGCTATTTTTAGAATTTTTCTCTGATTTTGATGTAAAATTCCATTTGTTTCCTTTGACTTATTTTTCTGCTTTTTAGATATTTGTTTCTTCAAAGTAGCATAAAACAATATAAAACTAGTTTCAGCACTGTCAGGTTCATAATAAGCATGAGGGAGATGTCCAAATAAGGCTTTAAATAACGAAATGACATTTTTATCCCATCTGAAAATTTTTAAAGTGGTATATCTAAAAAACCATCTAAGATAATGATATGAAATTTTGAATGCTTCTTGATCTTGCTACTATCTTTCATTTGAGATAACAAACATCAAATTCTATGACATCTGAAAAAATGAGTGGTCCTACCTACTAGTATAGAGGAAGCTGTTGAACTCTCCAGTGTGCGAAGTATTGACAGTGATGTATGCTAGTATAGAACACTCCACTGTGTGACGCTTTGACAGTGATGTATGCTGGTATAGAGGTTGAACTCTCCACAGTGTGAAGCATTAAGTGATCTGTACTACCACTTCTTTTGTTACTTCTTCTACTGCTAATATATGGAATTTATATAGTGCTATGTTTGGTCACACCACAAGACACAACACCCTAGCAAAAACCATCCTGCAAGGAACAGTCGAGGGCAAGAGAGGAAGAGGCCGCCAAAAGAAATCATGGGTTGACAACATCAAAGACTGGACCGCCCAACCCCTGCAACACCTCCTACTAGCCACACAGGATCGTGAAGCATGGAAAAAGATCTCTGTTGCGTCTTCTCTCATGTCCCCCCTACGTCCTTTGGGACATGGGACTGAGTGAGTGAGTGAGTGATAGTGCTATATCTTGTAATATCTTAGGGGATGGACCAAGTGGATGGGTGACCATTTGTCTGCCTTGGTTTCAGCACAGTCCCCCAGTTCACCCAGCTGTAAATGGGTACCTTCCCTCTTTAGGATCAGGGAAGGTAAAGCAGCGAGGGAGAGGAGATGGGCGTCACCCTCCATATGCTGGCTCCTAGAGTAGCTGAAGTCCCTGACACCTTGCTCCCCAACAACCGAATAAGTTATGGGAACATTTTACCCGTTACCTTTATATCTTGAAAAAACAAATCAAAGCACTTTTATTCTTTTTTTTTTTTTACATATGCAACCGACCACAACTAGTTAGTTTTTAACAAATTCAAATTTACACACACATACAGCACTACTTATGTTGCTGAAGAAGACAGAGCGAGAGATGAAAAACACTACCACAGATGCTGAAGAAGATAATAATGATAATAATAATAATAATAATAATAATAATAATAATAATAATAATAATAATAATAAATGGAATTTATACAGCGTTATATCTTGCAAAAACAAATCAAAGTGCTTGCATTTGACCTATACAACACACAAGCAATCAATGGCAATTTATAGTTTTAGAAAATAGCAAAGTCGAATGTACACACACACACACACATGCACCGTGCGCACGCACACACACACACACACACACACTCTCATAAAGGTTGTACACTTTGGCAGGGTGAAGGGGATTTCAGATGAAGATGATAGAGACAGATAGGAGATGGAAACAGAAGGCGAAAATCTTAGGTTTGAAATAAGTGTCTTGAGGTAGCACTTCAGACTACAGATGATACTGAAGAAGACCGCGCCACAGATGAACAATGAACAGCGCTACAGTTGAACAATGGACAGCGCTACAGTTGAACAATGAACAGCGCTACAGTTGAACAATGAACAGCGCTACAGATAAAAAATGAACAGCACCACATATGAACGGTGAAGAAGCGCTACATATGGTGACCTGATCCGTCAAGTCCGAATCCTTTTCGGACTCCAAGGAAGGGAACTCAGCAATGTGCTACAGCAGACGACTTCACTTCCCTTCCCACCCTCCCCCCATAAGCTGGCTGTGGAGAGACAGGCCAACAGTCGATTGTGAGAGCATTGACCAGTTTCGGTTTCGGTTGACATGATGTTGTTATTTCATTCATGTCCATTTTTTGTTTGGGAGGACAATGCTTCACTGGTTCGATCTGTTCCGTGACTGATGTGAACCTTTTCTGTATGGTATGGAAGGGGACATCATATCCTGATTTGTGACGCTCCACCACAAAATGAGTCGCTTAGTACCTGACCCACTTTTTTGCTAGGAGCCATTTTAGGCAGCTGGGGTCAAGTTTGGCAATTTTTAGATTTTGATTGACTATAAAACTATAGCCATTGTTCTACCTTGTAATGAAATATCAAATCATATCTTTGTATCTTTTTGCCTTTAAACGTGTTTTTAAAATACCCAAGCCCTCCTTCTGACCACCTATTACTGTGCTAAACTTGTCTATTTTTCATTTTGTCTTTTTTTTGTAGTCTATCAGTTCAACTTGTAATAACTTTTTCATAGAATTGTCTGATTTTCAATCTGTTTTTTTTGGTATTGTATAGCCATTTTATTGCAGTTTCAAAGCATGTCAATAACTAAAAATTGACCTCTGCTGCAATGCGACTCATTATGTGGTGGAGCGTCACATTTTCTCATGGTTATAATAGGTAATAACTGTCTGTATAGTTTATTTATCATTGCATGGTGGTAAAGATGCCACATTTTTATGATAACAAAAGTAATATCCAGCTGTCCAATGTTATCACTTTGTAGAAGCTACTATACAAGCTCTTTGTATATGCCTGTATCCAGTTTTGTTCTGGATTGCCTGGGAAACAACCATTGTCCATACACTATACACCCGACTTTTTTTTCCATGTGTACAACTAACACACAGTACACACCTGTTTTTTTGTTGTTGTGTAGAACTGACACACACTACATACCTGCATTTTTCAGTGTTCAGCTGGTACACACTACACACGTGTTTTGTGTAGTATACAGCTGACATACACTACACTACACACCTGCATTTTTTTTCACTGTACAGCTGACATACACTATACACTTGCATTTTTCAGTGTACAACTGACATACACTATACACCTGCTTTTTGTATTGTACAGCTGACATACACTACACACCTGTTTTGTGCAGTGTATAGCTGACATACACTACACACCTGCATTTTTGCAGTGTACAGAACACACACAGAAACCCTACCGTGTTTCTGTAAACCTGCGTTGTTCTGTATGGAAACCAGGACTGAAGGGAAAAATCCACCTGTGTATCAGATGAGAGTTGATGTGGATGGATACTCATGTAATGTGGTCAGTTAGCACAAGAACATGACAGTGAAGGAACATTGCGAAGTGTGTGCTAACAAACCTCCACAGAAAGGGAACATGCTGGCCATTGACGCCAGCAGCTGCCAGTAGAGGGAAAAGTGTTGAGGATCTGGGACAAAAAGTGTTGAGATCTGTTGGCAAACTACAGAGACTTTGGGCATGACTTAGGTCAACATCTTTTGATCGACAACAGGCACTGGATGTGACTCGTCAACATCTGTTGACCAACAACAGAGACTTTGGGCATGACTTAGGTCAACATCTGTTGACCAACAACAGACACTGGACATGACTTGTCAACATCAGAACTTCTTGCGCACACATTAAATCCTCTTCTGCTTTTTGCAAGAGTAGGCCATTGTGTGCCGTTGGAAACTGATATTTACAAAACTGCATACACATGGGGACTGGATGTATAAAAGCACACAAGTGCTTATTCCATTATCCTCAGTATATAAGAATAAATCTGGCCTTCATCAACAGCTGCCTGAGACGAATTCTCCAGATCCACTGGCCGGACACCATCAGCAACGCAGACCTGTGGCAACGTACCAACCAGCTGCCAGCTGAGAATGAAATCCAGCACAGGAGATGGGGATGGATCAGGCACACCCCGAGAAAGCCAGCCAGCAACATCACAAGGCAGGCACTATCATGGACCCCCAGGGAAAACGAAAAAGAGGAAGGCCAAGAAACACCTGGCGACATGACCTTGAGGCAGAAACCAAGAAGATGGGATACACCTGGAGACAGCTGGAGAGAATAGCCCAGGACAGAGGACTCTGGCGGATTGTTGTCGGTGGCCTGTGCTCCAGGGGGAGTGATGGGCCTAAGTAAGTAAGTAATATAAGAATAAATAAATAAATAAAATAAATAAATAGATTTAAAAAACATCTGTTGACCAACAACAGAGACTTTGGGCATGACTTAGGTCAACATCTGTTGACCAACAACAGACACTGGACATGACTTGTCAACACTGGTCAACAAGTGTTGACCAAACACTGGTGTACCTAAAGAAAGAGGCAAGCGAAGTGTGTGATGCCTGTGGTAGAAAAACAGCCATCACAGTGCCCTGCCATGCTGTGCCTTGCCAGTGTAAAGACATCATCATCATTCATTATCCACAGATTTGAAAATTGGGATAGCTCAGTGGTCAGAGAACTCGCTTTCCCCCAGCCAACGTTAAGCAGCTTTGAGCTTGGTTACCAATTGGATGGATGACTGAGCGCCTTGGCTTCAGTACAGTCCCCAGTTCACCCAGCTGTAAATGGGTACCTGCCCTCTTTGGGGTCAGGGAAGGTCAAGCAGTGAGGGAGAGGAGATGGGCGCCGCCCTCAATATGCTGGCCCCTAGAGAAGCTGAGGTCTCTGATGCCTCACTCCCCTATGATCACATAGGTCATGAGAACACCTTTCCCTTACCTTTTTTAAAATTAAAAAAAAAAAATCAAATCATCTCATGAATACCAAGTGTGGCACTCAGTCTGCTGCACAGTTGCTTGTGGAAAGGAGATTACTGTTACTGTAAACTGGTAGGGTGTCATCAGTTAGTTAGTTCTCTTACTGTGAGTTGTAACAGTATAACGTCAAACACAGTGGTTGCAGTTTTTGTTACTTAAGGTTGAGAAAGGATAGAGCTCCCTGTGATACTGACAAATGCACTGTAGGAAAAGAGTTTGGATGAAGCGAAACTGAAAGGAATACATGTGTTACACCTGCCAAGATAGGAAGATCTGTGTTGCGGCCCACGAGAGGAGCTGGAAAGGACATGCCTTTATTTTTCCCAGACACATCTCACAGTGTAAAGCGAATGAGAGAGAAGAAGAAGAAGGCATGTTACACCTGCCAAGACAGGAAGATCTGTGTTGAGAGTGGGTCGGCATTTTTAATGTTGATTAATAATTAGAAGGGAAGACCACTGCAAACTAACAGACTGTTTTCACCTGGTTTTTATGGGGTTTTTACACTCCATCCTATGATTGTTTTCTTTGAAGATTTTTGTGTATATTTAAACTGACTTGTATTAGTACAGAGTAACATAGTACCAATACTGAAAATGAGCTCAAAAACAATGCTTATGTGAGTACTCTAACATCAGTATGTAAGGAAGAGTGAGTTACAGCTTAAGTTGTGTGCTTTATAAAATATCTACAATTAGTGTGTGCTTTAGATATAACATTCATGCTTTTTGTGTGCTTTAGAAGAAATGTACATAATGCGAATTTTTTCCTTATTATTTTTTCTGTAAGATGTAGGTAAAAAAAACACATTCTGATGTGCATTTTTTTCTGATCAATGGCATTTGTGTCACTTTAGTCAGATCAAAAAAGAAATGAAGCTTTAGGTAAAAAAAAAAACAAAAAAAAGTCTTAATGCACATTTTCTCCTGATCCATGGCATTTCGAATTGTGTCATCTTAGATTGAAAAAGAAATTATGTTCATTTTCTTGACTAAATCACCACATCGTCACAAAGCTGAAACTTGCTCCTTCTCCCCTGTGTGCCTGTGGTGAAGAAAACCAGACAGGCAAGCACATCCTTCAAAGGTGTACGCTATTCAGTGACCCGAGGAAGAAAGTGTGGCCGATGGAGATAACCCTACAGACCAAGCTGTACAGCCCACGAGAGGAGCTGGAAAGGACATTCCTTTATTTTTGCCAGACACATCTGACAGTGTAAAGCGAACGAGAGATTTTCTTGTGATTAATAGCTTTTGTGCGTCATTTTAGAATAAAAAACAAAACAAAAGGAAATGATGTTTGTTTTCTTGTGATGAATGGCTTTTGTGTGTCATTTTAAATCAAAAATGAAATGATGTTCATTTTCTTCTGATCAATGGCTTTTGTGTGTCACTTTACAACTAGATTATAAAAAAAAATAATGTGATGTTCAATTTTCTTCAGATCATTGGCTGTTGTGTGTCACAGTACTGAGTAGATGAAAATGAAAAGATGTTCATTTTCTTCTTGTTGTGTGTTCCACAGCCTCTGTGATATACTCTGTCTCCTTAGTCTTGGTCTTGCTCCTCCTACCTAGGAATCTCTTCTCAGACCGTAATTGCACACTGGATGAGAAGTTTTCATATTATAGAAAAGTTGTTTTCAAATACCTCACCATACTCCAACTTCAGAGGACTTTTTTTTCATTTTTTATGAGAGGACAGGTAGTTGTGCTAAGAGCTCATTACGGTCAAAGACAATCTCAGTATAGCATTCTAAATCATAACATTGTCATGCAGGCTGTAGCTCTTAGCTTACGTCAGTATTTGATAATCTCAACATGACACTCTAAAGCATAAGTTTTCAAAACATTCTAATGAACAGTTTCAGACAGAGAGTTTTCAACAGACAGACAGAAAGTGTTGAACAGACCAACAGCAGTGTAGCAAAAAGAGGGTGACAAACAGAGCATTTTCAGAAACAGAGTTGAACAAACATACAAACAGTCCCCTTTCAGACAACATACGCTGACACACGTTTGCTAAAAACACATTTCATTTTATTCTGTTTTTAAGCAACCATCTACAACACACCTGGCCAAACTTCAAAACCTAAAGTTTTGTATGAAAGGCAAATGATCGTACCCAACTTCCACCACACAGTATAAGATAATTATCAGAAATGCTTCTACATTACAGCGCTATTATATAATATGTATATATCATTAATAATTCTAATTCATACAAAGTATGGATGAAAAATAAAAGCAGTCATATCACAAAAATATCACTGATTTGTTAAAAAGAAAAAGAATCGGGCAAGTTGACTTCAAAGAGAGGAGATCAACAGATGTGACTGGCTGTCACAGGTGACACACCGTTGTGCTGTGGCAGTCTCGTTTCCATGATCGGGTTCAAAACTTTAATTAACAACATCAACCAGGAAAGTGTGCAGACAGTCTCCGATGGCACCCAACACTTTCTGCCTTTGTTCAAGTTCTGTGGCATTCCATCAAGTAGAAACAGAACTGGTGTTTGTGCGCATCTTTTTGTGCTGTATTGGGGGGGGGGGGGGGGGGGGGAACATTAGTGCAGCATACATGTGTGCATGTCGTTGTGGGCCCACACATCTGCAGAACACTTGTGTCGTCTGTGAGATGCTACAGCTGTAGCTGTAATGTTGCAAAATCTTCAGTGGTGCCCCAGCGGTCTGCAAGACTATGGGACAGGTGAAAGGGAAGGTGACAGCTGTTAGTGCATATCTTTGCTGTGTGCTATGTAGGAACAGATGGGAATAACAGCAGTAACAGATCTGAGATCTGTGTGGGCACAGCTTCCATACCAAGCTCCCACATTCAAAATGCGGAGATTTCCAAATATACCACAGTTAACACTCAATCTGCCAGTCGTGTTCCTCTGGGAACAAAATATACCACAGTGACAGCCAATACACAATCTGCCAGTCATGTTACACTGAGAACAGAATACCCTCCATCCAGAGAAAAGCAGCTGAAGACAGCAAAGATACAAAATAGATTCTCTGTTACAAAAGACTACCCTGTCTACATGTATGATCTATAATGACGATGAAAAAAACACAAGCAACCCATACAAAAGCCAGAGAGGAATGTTCCTGAAATCCTCAGCAAAGTCATTCACTTCAGACTGAAGACAGTAGGGGCATAGCCATCATGTTAAAGTACACGCCACACCATTAGACTACTTTTACACTTGCACAAACCAAAAAAAGTCTATGGGTGATATCCACTACAAAAGAAAAGAACAGCAGAACAGAAGAGAAAAAGCCATGTGCAGCACTATTTGCCAGGACTGGTGGCTCCAGAGAGGACCCCCAAGGGAACTGCCAGCTGAAGGCAGGAGCCACAGGGTGGGCCCCCCACACAGACAGAAGACACTAGATGTCTACTTCTTTCTAGCCGCCAGCTCCTTCTCTTTCTTGATGATGGCTTCCACGCCGTTCTTCATCTCCATAATGGCTTCGTACTCCGTCAGCCCCAGGCGTCGCTTGTTGGAGATGTCATACACTCCACCCACACTCTCCGTGTGCTCTCCGTGAATGCCTGCACAGCAGAAAAGGGGAGATATATATACCTGACATTTCCTAGCTTGGATATACACAACATTTTGTAGTTTAATTCTTCAGGACAGACAGAAATGTTGGGGATATACCTGACATTTTGTAGCTTAATTCCTCTGGACAGACAAAAAAGTGGAGATATACCCAACATTTCCTAGCTTATTCTTCTGGACAGACAGAAAAGTGGAGATATACCCAACATTTCCTAGCTTATTCTTCTGGACAGACAGAAAAGTGGAGATATACCCAACATTTCTAGCTTATTCTTCTGGACAGACAGAAAGTGGAGATATACCAACATTTCCTAGCTTATTCTTCTGGACAGACAGAAAAGTGGAGATATACCCAACATTTCCTAGCTTATTCTTCTGGACAGACAGTAATGCTGGAAATATACCTGACATTTTGTAGCTTAATTCTTCTAATAATGTTGGGGATATACTTGACATTTCCTAGCTTATTCTTCTGGATAGACAAAAATGTTGGGGATATACATGACATTTCATGACTTAATTCTTCTGGACAGATTAAAAGTTGAGATATACCTGACATTTCGTAGCTTAATTCTTCTGGACAGACAAGATGTTCAGGATATACATGATATTTCATTGCTAAATTCTGATGGACAAAAAAAAATTGGGGAATATACATGCCATGATATAACTCCCCTTGAAGCACAGTAAAGACTTGTAATGCAATAGCAGGTGGAAAGTAAATGGCAAAGAAGTTATACCCCTTGTTCAGTTTTTGGAACATAAAAGCTGCTCTTTTCATATAGGATAGGAGTTTTAAATTTATCAATTTTGTATTTTAACAAGAACATCTTTGGAATTGTATTTCTTTACTGTTTTTTATATCGTCTTTTCATAAACATAAGTTTTCAATTTTGTATTTGAACAAAAAATATCTAGAATTGCATTTCTGTACCATTTTTATATTGTCTTTACACCTTAAAAAAAAAAAAAAAAAAAAAAAGGGTCTCAAAGTATGCTCAGGCACATAGAAGGTTAAAATAATGAATTTGCAGAAAAATCTATAAAGATTGGTAGCCAGTTATGCAACAGACCTACAACATGCTTATTGTTGAAACACACACACAACAATATAGGCCATTGTGTGCCGGTGGGAACAGATGACAAGATTTACAAAACTGCATACACGCAGGAACTAGATGTAAAAAAAAAGCATGAGTGCTTATTCCATTACCTTTGATATAAAAGAATAAACACACACACTATATATATTATATATTATATATATTATAATATATATATATATATATATATATATATATTATATGTGTGACGCTCCACCACATAATGAGACGGAGTGCACTGAGGTCAATTTTAATTTGTTGACATGTTATTAATGTGCAATAAAGTGGCTATCAAATACAAAAAACAGATTGAAAATCGGACAATTCTGTGCAACATTATTACAAATTGAAATGATAGACTGCAGGATGGGACAAAATGAGAAACGAGCAAGTTTATTTTAGTAACAGGTTGTCAGAATGAGTGCTTTAGTATTTCAAAACATTTAAAAGCAAAGGAATAAAAATTATGCCCTTGATATTTCATTATAAGGTAAATAAACAGATCTAGTTTAATAATCAATCAAAATATCAAAATCGACAACTTGACCCCCATCTGCCTTTAAGGCTCCTACGCAAAATTGGGTAATGTGCTAAGCGACTCATTTCGTGGTGGAGCGTCACATATATATATATATATATACACATACACACACACTCCAGCCACACAGCCCTCACTCCTCTCTTCCACACTGCAGCACTGTACCCCCCCCCCCCCCCATACCTACCTCTGGCCTGGACGTTCAAGCCGTCGCAGATTTTCTTGAAGTCGGGGTGTGCGGCCAGGTTGGGGATCTTGATGTGCACGGAGGCACGCAGCGTGGTGCCCAGGTTGGTGGGGCAGAAGGTCAGGTAGCCCAACCCCGGCTTCTTGGCAAACTTAGGCTCTTCTCCAGCTCCCGGATCCCCTGCCACACAATCACACACAACTTAGTTAGTCATTTATTTTTTTGTTTATTCGTTTATTTGTTTGTTGGTTTTGTGGTTGGTTAGTTGTTGGCTGGCTGGCTGCTGGCTGGCTGGCTGGCTGACTGACTGACTGACTGACTGACTGACTGATGATTGATTGTTTGATTGATTGATGATTGATTGATTGATTGATTGATTTGATTGATTGATTGATTGATTGTTTGATTGATTGGTTTTGTTTGTTTGTTTGTTTGTTTGTTTATTTATTTTTTCTTTTTGTTTCCAGGATAATGGAATAAGCACTCGTATGTTTTTTTACATCCAGCCCCCGTGTGTATGCAGTTTTGTAAATCCTGTCTTCTGTTCCCACCGTCACACGATGGTTTACTCTTACAAAAAGCGGTACAGGATTTAAACATGTGTGCAAGATGTTCTGCGTGCGTTCGCACACGGGGCCTCGGTTTATAGTCTCATCCGAAGGACTTTTGGGGGGAGTGGAGTCAGCACTGATGTTAACTCCAGAGGGAAAATCCCCCAAACGGGAAAATCGAACCCAGGTCGTCAAATTGCGAGTGCAATGTTCTGACCACCAGGCTATCCCAGCAGCAACAACAACTACTACAGGACCTAGGCCCAACTTTAAGTTTCCAGATGAACTTTACAGCATTTTCCAAAGATGGCTGTGACATTGACAACAACAGCAACAGGAGCTAGGCCCATCTTTAAGTTCCAGATGAACTTTACTGCCTTTTCCAATGGTCGGCTGTAACATATCTTTTTATGTGGTGAACGATTTGAGTGCATAACAAAAAATTATGGTGCAAAATTGGCAAACTTTCGGACTCCATTATGGATGCATCCACTTGGTTATGTCACAAGGAAGTCACATGACAGCTTTAGCCTTGCTTCAGCATACTATCAACTTCCAATTGATGCAGCAATTTCATGGAGCTGTGTTTTTTGATCCATGAATTTTTTAAATAGAGCTAGCAAAAAATGAAATTTTCACATGGACGTCGAAAAGTTTTGCTCATTGGGGGTATTAGGACAGCAATGAAGAATCCTTTTTGAAGGTTATGACTGAGCTGTGAAAACATAAAATAAAGATTTTATTTCCACACAAACAGCTCTGAATTACAGCCATAACCTCTCGTTAGTGAAGACAAAAACTGCCATCGAAGAGCTTAAACGCAGAAAAATCACCAGGCCTTGATAACATTCCAGATAACAGCTGAAAGCACTCAGAAGAAGGTGGGCGAGAACCGTGCATTACCTATGCTGAGGCCAGCTGACTGGAAGTCAAACAATTTTGTCAGGCTCCACAAGAATGAACATGTAAAAGACTGCTAAAACTTTAGAACAATAGCCCTCATCTGTTACGCAAACAAGATCTTGCTGATTATAATCTTAAATAGGATAAAAACAAAAAAGTAGAGCTTGAACTATAAGAATATCAGGCAGGCTACAGAAAAAAAAAAAACCCCACTGAAAAGGGGAAAAGCACAAAATAATGCATAATTTATAATGACCTTCACAGACTAAGCAAAGCTTTTGAGCAGCATGATTGACCATCTTTCTGACACAATGTAGGCCTATAAATGGGCTTTTCAAAAGCATCATCACCTTTCATTTCCTCACATGCCAACAGATTCTAAAAATACTCAAACAGTTGTTTTAAAGTATAGATAATATGTCAACAACACACTTAAATAAGTAATATTACTTGAACTTTTTAAAAACTCTCAGAGGACGGCCGTCGCTATAGCGGATCAGTGTTAAGCAACAGTTTTGGACGCCGTCCGCTGTAGCGGATTTGCTGTTTGCAGATTTTTCATGCAGCGGCCATAAGATACTATGACTAGTGGAGCTAAATATTTGCTTTGTGAGCCTGTCCAAGGTTGAATGCAGAGCGTTGTCAGTGATTACGTGTGTTCGAACTCTTTGTTCACGGTTACAGAGAGTAGCCAACCTTGGAGTATTTTCTTCATGCTAGTCAAAGCTCAATATTAAAGTGAGAGCTTCCATCTTTCGATATGTACTAACCTAGCATGTTATCCATAAGTTCACAAAAATTTCAATTTCTTGCTATGTGTACTGTATTTTTTAAAATGATTTTTTAACTAACCATTACAAATGGGCCGTCTGTGGGGAAAAGCAAGGGGGGAACTGGCCATTCTGAGTGGTTAAATGTTGAAGATGCTACCCGGTCACTGCGGTTGCTTCCCTTTCATATGATTTTACTTTTAGGATTGTTGAGCATACAACCTCCAACATTGTAACTTTTATTTAGGAATCTATTGATAAAGATTTTCAAAAAAATTAAAAATGGCAATTAGAGTAGAAATTTGCCAACTGAAGGTGATGAAAAATTATGTATTTTTCAGTTTCTTCATTCATAATTTTTGCTCTTAGAAAAACCCTTCATTTTTTTTCAGGACTTTTTTCCAGGTGTGTAAATGCCCACCCCCACCCCTAAATTTTTTCCAAGATTCTTTTGTAAACCCCTGAAAAAATGCTTACATTCAAAATAAATCTCCCACATGTTGCCCCTTTTTTCCCACGGGTTCATTATGAAAAGAGGTCTAATTATTCATCAATTTTGCTTTTTTTTGTAAAAAAAGTGCATTTTTTGCAGGGTTTTTCCTTTTGGGGTTTTGGATCTTTTGGATCAAAAAAAAAAAAAAAAAATTTAAACCCCTCTAAAGGGATTTTTTAGTGGGGAAAATATCCCTGACTGAAAAAACTCTTCTTCCTTCATTTTCATCAACTACTGTTTTACGGAAAAACTATTTCTCACAGGAGTTGGCACAGCTCTCACTATATAATACAGCTGACAATGAAATTGATGGGACTTAAATTTTTGGGGATATATGTTGAAAAAAAATCTGATGGGACTTGAATTTTTGGGGGGATATTTGTTAAAAAAAAATCTGAGGGGGTTTTTTAACTTTTGGGGAAAATTTGTTAAAAAAAAAATTGTTTGGGGTTTTAAAACTTTTGGGGATTTTTTGTTAAAAAAAATTCTGTTTGGGGTTTTAACTGTTGGGGATATATGTTGAAAAAATCTGAGGGGGTTTTTAAACTGTTGGGGATATATGTTGAAAACAGTATCTTGAACATTTGATAAAATTTTGGGAAATTACTTCTGTAATATTTAAACAGTCTACTCCAAACCCCACACTAGTTTAAAATTTTGGGAATACTTTTTAATATATAAACAGTCATTATCCTGACACACTAGATCTTTTTGGGGAAACAACTTCTGAAAATTTTTAAAAACCCAGTCAAACCCCTGACACATAGATCAAATTTGGGAAAAAATTTCTGTAATACACCAGCCCCCAAAGGGACAGCTGACGGCCTACGGGATCCAAAGACACCTTTGCATTTAAAAACCCAACGTCCACAAAACAACAACAAAAAAAAAACCCAAAAAAACCCGAGCTAAAAATTACCTACCGTGACAGGCGGGTGTAGACCTCCCTGGGGGTTTTGCCCCCCTTCTGCATGGAGATAAAAACGAAAATTTGATCCTCCTCGTTCCCCCACACCGGAATTCTTGCTCTTGTTGAAGAAGTTTTGCCGCGACCTTCGGGCCAGTCAATGTACCCACCAGCACCCCGGGCCGAAACCTCCCTCACAGGAAAAACAACAATGAAGGAAAACCATCTCAAAAAGGGCCCCGTGGCGTTTTTGGACGGGAAAGGGAGTAAAAAAAGGCAGGCCGTGATGTGACACAAAACAAGAGTAACGGGCGGTGACAGGGTGTAAACGGGAACAAAATTTACAGGCAGGGCTGTAAACGGGGCCCGAAAAGGGCAAAGGAAAATCAATTATGGGGACCCCCAAAAAAAACCCAAGAGTAAAAAGGTCGGATGTGATGTTTGATC
Source organism: Stramonita haemastoma (assembly GCA_030674155.1). Lineage (NCBI taxonomy): Eukaryota > Metazoa > Mollusca > Gastropoda > Neogastropoda > Muricidae > Stramonita > Stramonita haemastoma. The sequence continues at coordinate 10,969,969 of CM060327.1, read as the reverse complement.
ACGAAACAAAAAAAGGAAAACCCCAAAGGGTTTGTTGAATTTGACCCCCCCAAAGAACCCCAAAAGAGTAAAAAGGCCGTGATGTGAACACGAACAAGAGTAACAGGAAGGCTGTGATGTGGACACAGGAAAAGATTTTAACTGGTTTGTGGAATGGGGCCCCCCTTTTTTTTAGAACAAGGGGGGTAACAGGACAGGCCCCCTGGGGAATTTTTTTTGGGCACAGAACAAGAAAAAAAGGAAACCGGGTTTTTGTGATTGGGGGACCCCAGGAACCCCCCAAGAGGAACAGGGAAAAAAAACCCAAGGCCCCCCCCCCTGTTGATGGGGAAAACCAAAAAAACCAAGGAAGGGTAACCCCCCCCAGGGCCCCCCAGGTTTGGGGGATGTGACACAGAAAAAAGATTTAAACGGGGCTGTAAAGTGACAAGAAAAAAAAGTAACAGGCTGTGATGTGACCCCGGGAAAACAAGAGTAACAGGCTGTGATGGGGACACAGAACAAGAGTAACGGGCTGGGGATGTGACACGAACAAAGAAAAGGGAAAGGGGCTGTGATGGGGAACAGAACAAGAGAAAAGGGACAGGCTGTGAGGTTGACACATAACAAGGTAACAGGTTTGTGATGTGACACAGAACAAGAGTAACAGGAAAAGGCCCGGTGATGTGTCAAAGAAAAAGGAGTAACGGGGCCGTGATGTAAACCCCAGAAAAGAGAAACAGGACAGGTTTGTGATGTGACACATAACAAGAGAAACCCGGGGCCGTGATGTGACACAGAAAAAAGGATTTAACAGGGCAGGCCGTGATGTGTCAAAAAACAAGGAAACCCAAATGATTGGGAACTATCCAAAAGCCATAACTGGTAAGACAAAACCAAGAATGAGGGGGAGACTTTTTATTACTGTTTCTTTTGTTATGGGCATGTTGTTTTCTAATTTTTCATTTTTACCCTCTTAGTCCCCCCCGGATTTTGCCCCCAAGTCCCCATCGGGGATTTACAAACAGTAGTTTTCCACCCACGCTGTGACCATCACAAATTTGCAACCACATGTAAGCTCTATAGGCCAAAAGGAAAAAACCCCTGTAGGTGTCTGGAAGTAATTACAGCTGTTTGGTATGTACTTAGAAAGGGGGAAAAAGGGCCCAGCCAGAATGTGTCCCTGACCTGATTCCGTGATGGGGAATGTAAAAATCTGGGGCAGTTTTTTGTTCGAGACACCGAATGCAAGGGGGGTTTAAAGGGCACTGTTGTTTCAGAATTGTTCAGTTTACAGGAAACCATTTTTTTTAAACAGTTCAACAGTTAGCAAAGGTTTTGCGTGCCTTTGGGTTCACTACATACATAAGAAAACACAGAGATCTATGCAGTAGATCCAGCCTTTGACCCTTGCCCCCCTCTGACCTGTCATCATCCTTTTAAGAGGGGGTGGTCCCCCAAACCCGCTGTTTCTCCTGGGGGCCCTTTGGGCATGGGGTTGAGGGAGATGTAGTGCCCCTTTAGCTCCCCCGTTTAGTTGTCCAGGGCCTTCTTCGTCTTTGCCTCCATTTTCCAAAGGGGTTGCGGGACACCCCACCCCAAATTGTTGTGGTAACACCCTTTCCACACATTTTTAGAGTAAAAACACCCCCCCACCATTTTTTAGAGTAACACACACCACCACACATTTGGGGGGAGTAACACCCCACCACCCCCACATTGTTAGAGTAAACCACACCAACCCCACATTGTTATAGTAAAACACCCCCCCACCCCCTTTTGTTAATTTGGTAACACCCCCCACCCCTACTTTTTTAGAGTAAAAACACCCCACCACGCACATTGTTTTTTTACGTAACAAACCCCGTAAAAAAAATCCCACACATCCACTGTGAATTTTTAACATTAAAAAACACCCCAACCCCCCACACTGTTTTCAGTAAAAACACCCCACCCCACACATTTCCCCTGTGAATTGTTTTTTTACAGTAAACCCCCCTCCCAAAAATACGTTACAGTAAAAACACCCCACCCCAAAACATTCCCCTGTGCTTTGTTTTTTTACAGTAACACACCCCCCCCAACATACTGTTACGTAACACACCCCACCCCCCACCCTCCCCTTTTGGGCATTGTTGGGTTTCAGTTTAAAACAACCCCCCCCACAAAATTTTTTTGTTGTAACACACCCCACCCCCCACTCCCCTGTGCGTTTGTTACAGTAAACAAACCCCCCCACCACCCCCCCCCCTTGTTATTGTTTAAAACCCCCCCCAAACCCCACACATCCCCTGTGACGTAACAATTAAAACACCCCACCCCACCCCCCCATTCACTGTGTTTTTTGTAACAACCCCCCCCCCCCCATCCCAGTGTGATGTTGTTTTTAAAAATTACAAAACCCCCCCCCCACACTCCCGTATGACATTGTAAAAATAAACATCCCCCCAAAATTTTACTGTGGCTTGTAACGTAACAAACTCTACACTTTCCCCTTTTACATTGTTTCAGTAAAAACTTTTCACACTTCCCCTGTGACATTACAGTTTAAACCCCCCCCCCCCCCTGACATCCATTTTTGACATTGTAAATGAAACCCCCCCCCCCCAGACATCCACTATGGATTGCTTCAGAACCCCCCAGATATCCACTATGACATTGTTTTTCAGTTTAAAACACCCCCGATATCCACAAAGACATTGTTACAGTAACACCCCCACAAACCACTATGGCTTTTTTGCAGGTTTTGTTGAGAACCCCAAACCCCCGATATCCACTATGACTTTGTTAAAAGTAACACCCCCCCACAACCCTTTCCCCAATGACATTGTTACAGTAGTTGAGTAACCACCCCATGGCAAACAATCAAATAATTTTTAATGATTTAAAGGGTTTTCAAAAGTGGTTTATTCTGCTGACAATAATGATGAATCATTGACAATTTATGCTGACAAAAAAATGAAAATCAATGGGGCAATGATGCCGCCCAATTTAAAGACAAAATCCTTTTCGGTGATTTTTGACAATGATGACAATAATTTATGATATTGACAATGATTTTCTGCCCTTTCTGGCCCAAAAAAAAGACAAAAATCAATGACAATGATGCTGACAATAATGACGACTCCCTTTATGACGATGCTGACAATAATGATGACTCCCTTTAAAATGATGACTCATTGACAAAGATGCTGACAAAAATGGGGATCAGTGAGGGTGTGCTGGCCCAAAAATGATGACTCCTTGATAATGGGTGACTCCCTTGACAAAAGATGCTGACAATAATTTACAAAATCCCTGATAAAAAGCAAGTGAAGTATTCAGAAAATTAAGTCATGTTATTTACTGCGCTATTTTAGCTAACAACAATAAAAAGTTCCCTTATTTTTAGTTTATTGTCTGAATGATAACTTTTATTTCTTACTGCAACACGTTTGGGGTGTTTTCCCTAGAACTGGTTGTAATCAATCCTGCAATGACAGGAAACTTAACACGCCATGCCAATCAGCATGTGATGACTTTTCTGTCCAGAGGTTAATGAAGTATCTGACACCAGATCCAGTCCCCATGTGTTTGCAGCTTTGTATGCGCACAGGATCTGGTGTCATGTGCTTCATTAACCTCAAAATAAAATAACAAAATAAATAGATGGATAAATAAATACATACATAAATAAATAAATAAATGACCTTCTGGCTGTAGTAAGGATTCATAAACCAATGACCTCACAGTACTATTTTTGGCACCCCATACCTCCCAATTCACAGGAAATTAGTCAGCATCTCTCCTTTTCATTCACATTCTTTCTCACAGTCACTGTTATTAAACTAATTTAAGAACGGCGGCCAAGCATGAAGACGAATGAAATCAGGGAAAAGTTCACTGAAGATCAAATCGATAAAATTATGTTGCCAAGTGGAGGAGTTTGAAAAAAAAATTACGCTGATCATATCATAGTCATTTTATAGAGCAAAGAAAAACATGTACAAGGGAACCTGCTACAAAGAGCAGAATAGACTATAGAGGAGGGAAGAGAGTAGAGAGGATGGGAGCAAAAGAAACAGAGAAAGGGGGGGGGGGGGAGAGTGAGGGGGAAGGAGAGAAAGGGGGAGGGAGACAGGGGAGGGAGACAGGGGAAGGATGGAGAGAGAGAGAGGGAAGGATGGATGGAAGGAGGGAGATAGGGGGGGAGAGAGAGGGAGGGAGGGAGGAGGGGGAGGGGGAGGGGGGGGGGAGAGAGAGAGAGAGAGAGAGAGAGAGAGAGAGAGAGAGAGAGAGAGAGGAGAGAGAGAGAGAGAGAGAGACAGACAGACAGACAGACAGACAGACAGACAGACAGACAGACACAGACACAGAGACACAGAGAGAGAGTAATAACTTAATAAGCAATAAATAAATAAATACCTGATCTTATGCAATCGGATAAAGTGCCACCCAGTTTGGTTTCAAAGTTCTTACACTTTCGATAGAGATCTGGTGTCAGGTGTTTCTTCAGAAAGGACTGGCTCTCCCCACCCTGCAGCATCTTCCACAGCCCTTCCACTTCCCCCATGATCAGTCTCCACTACACCACAATAGTCAGTACCCACCCTGTCTGCAGTGCACAAAGCTTTGGTCAACAATGGCCCAGTCAGAAAAAGTCAGAAAGGCTCAATCACAGAAAGGCTTAATAACAGATTTATGTGTAGAGCTTGCCTCATAGAAAGGCTCAATTTATGCACAGAAAGGCTCAATTCACGCACAGAATGGCTCAATTTGTGCACAAAAAGGTTCAATTCATTCACAGAAAGGCTCGATCTATATGAAAAAAATACTCAGGACATTAATTTGTCACGGATGTACTGTATGAGAGAAACCACATTGCTGAAACATTGCTTATCACAGAAAAGCTTCAATGTCACAGAAACAGGAAACAGTCCAGGTCACAGGGACACTCACTCACTACACTGAAACAATACCCGTCACAGAAACACAAACAAGTCACAAAAACACTCAGTCCATGACACAAAGACACTCAGTCCATGACACAGAGACACTCAGTCCATAACACAGAGACACTCAGTCCATGACACAGAGACACTCAGTCCATGACACAGAGACAGTCCATGACACAGAGACACTCAGTCCATGACACAAAGACACTCAGTCCATGACACAGAGACATTCAGTCCATGACACAAAGACACTCAGTCCATGACACTCAGTAAACACTCAGTCCACATCACGGGAAGAGGAACAATGCACATCACAGAACACTCAATACACCACATCAGAGACCTAATCAATTTACAGTCCACATCACTGAACCACTCAATCCATGTTAAAGAATTTACAATTCTAAACACTCGGCCTGTGTTTAGCACAAGCTGCTTAATCTAAACCTATGTCACAGAAACACTCCATTCACTTTACAGAAATGCCTGTGATTCACTTCACAGAAATGCTCCCTCTACATCAGCAATATGCTGAAAAAACCTCATCAGAGAAAACGTTCAATTCCCTTTGAGAAGTGAGCCTACAACCCTTGTAACCGTCACTGTCCTGTCCTCCCAACTGTTCACTGAAGCAAAATTGAGCATGTCCTAATCAATGTCCTTGGACTGGCAGAGGACACAGTCCGTTATCAAAATTTACACAAGAAGCGCTTTCACCAATCCCCTGCATTCAAGCTTACATTTCAGGTGTCCAACTCCCCCACTAGGCCTCAGTTTGTCCCCTTCCCCACCCTTCCTTCTGCTTATCTCCATCAACCCTCCCCTTCCCCCTTTCTGGATCATCAGTGAAACAACTGGCCAGAAACATTCTGACTTACCTTAGCAAAGTGTCTACCCCCCTCCCCCTTTATCAATTCCCATATCCTGCTTCTTTTCCTTCTTCCTCCCTCCCCTTGCTGTTGGGATCATCAGTGAAGCAAATTGTCGGAGTCACCTCACAGCAACTGCTGACTAAGACTTCTCTCTCTATACCGGCTGATGCATGACACGTGATTTGTGACGTCTGTTATCTAAAATACTTCATCAATGCTCAACAGTGAAGTTTTATGCAGTATCCACCACCCTTCCCTTGCTCTCTAGACAGTCACTGCGGTGCTCTCACAGTCAATTAAAACAAAGATAATTCTTTCTGTCACAATCAGTCAGTCTTCTTTCCAACAAGGATCCATTACAAACTAGCACTGATTACAGCATATCTGGTTTCGCCAGCAACTTTGTATTTATTATCAATCATTAGAGTTTGCAACACTAATTTTAAACATTTTCAGATTTCTGACATTCAGTCGACATCTCCTACTGAGACCACGTAAGCAACAAAGAAGTGCATAACAGAATCCAGCAAACCACTGATCCCTATGAAAACCTTCTATCAGTCGTAGAGAAGCATAAACTTAAATGGTAAAGGCATGTCACAAGATCAAAAGGACTTGCAAAAACAATACTGCAAGGCACTGTCCAAGGAGGAAGAAAAAGAGGCAGACCAAGGAAGAGATGGGAAGACAACATCAGCGAATGGACAGGGCTAGAACTCAACAAAATTTTGAGAAAGGCAGAACAGAGAAAGGAACAGAGAAAACTGGTTGCCAAGTCTTCAGGGGTGCCCCCACAGTCGCCAGACTAAGGGATACATAGATAGAGAGTTGACAGCTCCAAACTGGTTTTCCTCAGAGTCTGACTCATCTGGTTGCAAGCAGGTCCCATCTGTTCATGGTTATATCTCGTCTTTAGAACTCATCTGTGTACTTCATATAAATTACTTTTATGACTGATTTATTCAATAAACATAACTAATAACTTTCTTAGTTTCTTTTCATTATCTATGTATAGTTCAATAATCATACTGGTCTGTGGAGCTGATCCAGACGTTGCTTCAAATAATTAAGACTGAGATGCCAGAGAAGGTGCACAATGTTTTCCAAGACAGAAAGAGCCTATCACTACTACTAAATGTACCTCAATAAGTGTGCACATATGTTACATCTACAGGGCTTTACATGCTGTCCTTCACAAATTTTCCACAAACCTGAATACAATTCATGAGTTGATTGACAGCTAAATAGTTTAACATCACTGGACATGGTGATCGTACTTTGACCAAAATCACCAGATCAGCCGTCTGTCATCATTCCCTCTTTCCAAATTATCACTTCAAATTATTACAAAAGATGGATGAGATTACTGAATAAATTCAAGGTGGCTCCCATGGAACATTCCATCTCTCGCCTACAATTATCACTATTTGCTGACATTTCCTTTTCATTCGCCTTATAGTTAAACCAATGACAAACCACAGATAACAGTGTCAGAGCATGGCACACAACTGGAACACATCTGATTATAAATTTTGCACACCAAATGAGATATGGGATTTGTGAAGATGAGACAGGCTACACATCTGATCACAGCTCTAGATAAAGTGACATCACAACGGAAGGTGACCTCACTGCAGGCTGATATAAATCATATCGCAATATTTCAACATAATTTACCTTTAAACAAGGGGCAATTCAAGTTTTATGGCACACATCAAAGTAATGAGAGAAAAAGTATTGCAAAAAGTTTGTAAATGGCTTAAGTCTTGGAACTGTTATCTTCTTTGCCATCTGTCTGCAGACACCTTCATCACTTCTTCTTTACACCACTATCTAGCACAGAAACACTGACTCTGCCAGGTATTTCCTTCATACTCTATAGTGTATGAAAGCTGACAAAGTCTGCCTTTCTGTTAGTGTTACTGCCCACAACCATTTAATGGTTTATACCATGCACACACACAATGAATTTCAATTGGTTTGCTAACTAAACAGTCAACAATGATCATACTAGGAAAAATTCACTCTTCCAACATGGACCACAAAAAGAAATGAGTCATTTTCAACATGTGCAATATTTACACAGATGGGTTTAAAACTAACAAACTGAAGTGTGTCCATTCACTGTCAACCCAGCTTAAACAAGCCTGAGAACAGATGCCGATTTTCCAAAGACCAAGATCAACACAAAAAAACATTTCCTTTCATAAGAGGACAATAAAAGAGTTGAATTGAATTTTATTCTCATTCTGGAACAACTTTCACCCATGAGCATCCCTGCATGTATTGCTGAAGAACTTTGGGGGAAAGGAAGAAGAGGGGGGGGGGGGGGGGGGGGCATTGCTGCCCATGTCCTTGAAGGGGGGCCAAATGATTACTAGACAGTGATTAATGAATCACTGTCAGTGTCACTGTCAAGGCCCTAGTCACACCCACTGACACAGTCAGAGGTCAGCCTATACAAATATTATAATAACTCTACCTGCCTCACTGCACTGTCAGCAGGTCTAGCAGCACTGTGTGCCCTGTACACATGTAACTCTGTCATTGTCACCTGCCCCCCCCCCCCCCCAAAAGAAAAAAAAATCAACAAGCCTACTTCAACAGCCCCCCCCCCCCCCCCATATACAGACTAGCATGTCTCTCAAGACAAGGGAGACTAACCCCTCTCGCCCCCACCTCCTTCCCCCAAGCACAGACACATAGGCATAAATT
>CM060327.1:10931469-10956469 GCA_030674155.1 Stramonita haemastoma | reverse complement strand
CACACACACACTTTTTTCTCTACAGGTAAAGTAAACTACTATGATTAGGCCTACTGCTTTTTTTTTTTTTTTTTCGCACAGAGAGCGAGAGCGAGACACTAGGCCTAGTTCATCTCTTTCACACCCTACAGTCTAGTTGTATCTGTGACCTTTAACCTTGCCCTTTCATTGGCTACACAAAGTTCTAACGAGTCGAATGTTGAAAAAAAAAGAAAAAAAGAACACGTGTTGGAAAAGGCGTTTATAGTTAGGGCCTAGGCTAGGCCTATCCGCATGCTTTCTCTTTATATTAAGCCTTGCCTATCATGAAAAGGAAAGGGATAGGCCTACTGGTGGTGGTTGCAAAGACAAGGCGATAGGTTAGGCAAAACTGCTAGGCTAGCGATAGGCCCTATAGGCCGACTGACCGCAAGGGGCAAGCATTTTCAGCAGGACAAGTAAAAATAGAGGGGTTGGGCGTGTCCACTTTTTTTTGTTGGCATGTCCGCACAATAGCCGTGAGAGGCAGTCCAAATTTAGCAGCGTAGGCCTGCCTACAATGCCGAGGTGAGGCCGAATCAATGATGGCGGCACTGTGCTGATCTGCCGTAACGAATCTTGCACGTCAAACTGACGGATCACTTTAAAAGCAAGACAGTGTCCAGCCTACATTTGATTTAGCCTACAGTGCATCTTCATAGAATTTACCACAGACACAAATCATTCCCTCCCCCCTGGCGAATGGTTACTGAAAACACTGGCCTATTGCGCGTAGTAAACCATTTCGAAGAATTTTTTTTAAGCCCAGGAGAAGACCCTAAACTCGTTAAAACTCTGAGCTCTAGGCCCTAGGCTAGGTCTAGCCTATCTCTTAGGCCTTCTCTCACTGGTCTCAGTCACACACACACACGCGCGCGCGCACGCACGCACGCACGTGCGCGCAGTCACACACACACAGTCACACATACAATACGTCATAGTGAACGTAGATCTATCTACCAAATATCTAAACAAAATACCCCAAAACTTTTGGAATATATATTTAAGATGAAATAGAAAATATTTTAATAACTCATTAAACTGACAACACCAAAAACTTCGGACACCGAAGGCTTAAAAAAAACCCTTCGCAACCAAGTTTTAAAATTCATCCTGCACTGCCATGGTCAACACGGTCTACTTCGACGATCAATGTCATTCGTCTTGACCGGAGTCCATGACAACTGAGCTGTTCCATACCATTGGCTTGTGTATTCTTTACATCAATGTCTGTGCAATAAACACCTATTTACACCGATCAATGACAAATGACAGTACTTACTAAATTTTGTTGGCTATCTCTAATACTCAGTTTTTTTTAAGCCAATAAACAATGTACAAAGTAAAATCGTACAAACTTTGAATTCACAAATCTAGGCCAAATTATAAAATAACCCTAGGCTTTAGTTTGTATCAACAATGGGCCATTTCTTTGGCATTGGCACGATCAAACAATCTATGGCAGATTGATCTTACCTGATCGAATGCAATCAGCGAGTGTTCCTCCCAACCTCGTCTTTTTGTCTTTCAACTGTTGGTAAATAGACGGGGTCAAGTGTTTTTTCAGCAGAGACGTATGCTGCAGTCTCGACCACAGTGCTTCCAAATCAGACATCTTGAGCTGGACGGGTTAGCAATCTGAACTGACTTTGACAAAAGAAGTGGTCGCTGTGTTGTGTGATCGTAGGGCGATCGAACTGCTAGCACCGGTTTCAAAGTCGTTTGAATGTGAAAGACACACTCACACGGCGACTGCTGACTAGGTACGATCGTCTGCTCGCCTGTGACCCAACCGTTATCGTAGACGGCAAATGCTGGCTCAAGCAATGCTAAGGGGAGGACACTCTGTGCAGCACATTGTTTGTCGTCGACATTTCTATCACTTGGCCTACAGCAAGAATGTGTGTCTAGAACCTACGTACAAAAAAAGGACAATATAGGAAAGTGACTGTACAATCTGGAAAAAAAAGAAAGAACAAAGGATGAAGTCGTAGCAGGCTGAGAAAATGGCATAATAAACCCGCAAAGAAAGGAAGTGTGAATCATTGATTATACCAGAATTATCTGTAGTCTCTCGAGATAAAGGAAGGGACGTTGAGAGAGGGGGGCAGGTGAACAAGGGCAGATCTAATTGGCCTATCGTTCGATTACCGTGGTGTTATCCTGGTCTTACGCCATTTTTACCTGGCAAGGCTGCAATGTAGGCCTATGGCATCTGTGCTCTCCTGGCTTACAGCAGCCCTCGTGCATTGTGTGTGCTTCTTGCTATTTTATTATTGTCTTCATGTGGGTTCTTTTTCTCTCTTCATATTGTCTTCGTGTTGTTTTTATTGTGTTTTTTTTTTAATTTAGTTGTTTTTTATATGCTATCCCTGATAAGGGCAGGGACTGGATGTAAAAAAGCACATGTGTACTTATTCATTATCCTCGAATTAAAAGGATTTGATTTGAGCTGTAGTACTTGTAGTAAGCATGTGTGGATGTCCCTTGGGGCTGGTTCAGGCCATAGCACCACGGCTTTATTGAATGTCCTATCCATCATAGACATTTACCTTTGCTAGTATTGAACTCATGGATGAAAACGTTTCCTTAATGGTTTATAGTTTGTTTTTTCTTCGTCGAACACACAGACAGCAACTACTGTTGTCTATCCCGTTAGAGGAGATTTTCCTAACATCAGTGTTGACTCCACTCCCCCAAAAAGTCTTTCGGACGACAATTTAAACCGAGGCCCCGTATGCGAACGCACGCAGAACATCTTGCGCACACGTTATATCCTGTTCCACTTTTTCTAAGAGTAGGCCATCGTGTGCCGGTGGGAACAGATGACAAAGAGTTACAAAACTGCTTACACACGGGGACTGGATGGTAAAAAGCACACGAGTGCTTATTCCATTATCCTCGATATAAAAGAATAAAATAAATATCATATGATAAGCAAAAAAGCGTTGCACTGCCATTATGCACCTGACAAGTCCGACCCAGCGCATCCGGTTCCAATATGGGAGAGAATTGTTATCCTTTAGGCTAAGTCTAAAGGTTGCGGGTTCGATCCCAGCTTTCGGCTATGGCGTTGTGCCCTTGGAAAAGGCACTTTACGGCTATTTTCTCACCCCATCCAGGTGTAAAAGGAGTACCAACCTTGTGTTGGGGGTTAACCCTGCGACAGACTGGCGTCCTATCCAGGGGGGAGTATATGACTCTCAGTCGCTTAACGCCACAGAAACCGGGATAAGCACCGGCCTGATGAGCCTTAGGCTCGGGACAGACTTTAACTTTTAGGCTGTCTTTTTTTTTTTTTTTTTTTTTGGGGGGGGGGGGGGGGGGGGCATGTGAATGGAGCAAGAAGGGGAAGGAGGTGACAGAAAAAAAATGGAACAAGGCAGAAATAAAGAGAGGAATAGAAACGAGGGAATTCCTAGCGCAGAACCCAGCAGCAGTGCAGGGCCCCTCTGGCTGGTGAACCCAGGGCGGCCTGATATAGATGGGCTCCCTGTAGACTACCGACCCTGAGAATGAGACATGACGAATCAGGGTATGGCTGTGGCGGGGAGATTGAAATGAGCGGCGTAGGAACAGCAGGACGGGGACGTTACAGAAGTTGAGGCAGTGACCAAAAGAAAAAAAAATCGAATGTAAGATCAACGTCATCATTGTAGGCCTATATGTTTTGAAAGCCTGTAGCCAATCTTTTCAGATTGACTGTGTTAGGTATTTGAAGGGATCAGACGGAATTGATTTTGAACCTGAAGTGATTGTTATTGGAGTTGCTGAAATCCAATTAGGTGACAGCCCTGATATCAGTGATGTGGCTTTCGTGGTTGATGGAGCTATAAAACACACACACAACACACACACACACACACACACACACACCCCACACACACACACACACAACACACACACACACACACACACATATGTATATATATATATATAGAGAGAACACACACACACACACACACACACACACACACACACACACACACACACACACACACACACACACACATACAGGAATGTCATCAGTACAGATAAAACCAAATCCATGCTTGTAGGGACCAAACACAAACTGTCTTTTATCACAACAACTTCAATAGAATTCGCAATACGTCAGTCCCTCTATCCAGTGCCGTAAAGTATCTAGGAGTCGTTATTGACAACACACTCTCCATGCAAAAATTCATCACCCAGACCTGTCAGTCATGCTACTATCAACTACGGCGGCGTATTAGTGCAATTCGAAAGTACCTGTCCACATGATGCAACATCCAAACTAGTCACTTCTCTTATTCTTTCACGTCTGGACTATTGCAATTCTCTTTTGGCTGGTCTGGGCAGATCATCTATCCACTCTCTCCAACGCATACAAAACTCTGCAGCTCGACTGGTCCTCAGAAAGAAAAAATCTGAACACATTACTCCTCTCTTGCAATCTCTCCACTGGCTGCCTGTGCCACAGAGAGTTAACTACAAAATCAGTATTCTCTGTTATAAATGTCTCCACAAAACAGCACCCTCCTACCTCTGTGAATGTCTTCACGTGTACACACCTTCTCGTTCCCTCCGCTCGGCTGCAGATACCTTATCCTTAAAAATTCCGAGATTCAACCTATCTACCGTTGGCCGCCGCTCTTTCTCTATTTCTGGTCCATCAATCTGGAATGACCTCCCTCTATCCCTTCGGCAAAAGCCTATATATGACACTTTTAAATCCAACCTCAAGACACACTTGTTTCAAACCTAAGATTTGTGTCTTCTGTTTTCATCTCCTATTTGTCCCTGCCTTCAACATTTGAAATTCCATTCACCCTGTCAAAATGTATAACCTCTATAAGTGTGTGTGTGTGTGTGTGTGTGTGTGTGTGTGTGTGTGTGTGTGTGTGTGTGTGTTGTGTGTGTGTGTGGCACGTGCGCGCGCGCGCGTGTGTGTGCTTTCGAATTTGCTAGAATTATTTATTGTCATTGATTGTTTGTTGTGAGGGTCGAGTGCAAGCGCTTTGATTTGTTTTTACAAGATATAGCGCTATATAAATTCCATGTATTATTATTATTATTATTATTATTATTATTATTATTATTATTATTATTATTATTATTATTATTATTATCATTATTTATTATTATTATTATTATTATTATTATTATTATTATTATTATTATTATTATTATAATTATATGATAACATTCAGTCAGTACACATGATGACATTTAATCCTTATTTACACATGATGACATTCAATCCTCATTATTTTACACATGATGACATTCAATCCTCATTTACACATAATGACATTCAATCCTTGTTTACACATAATGACAATCAGCTAACGGCCTGCACGCGCTCCGCATTGTCATAGCTACCGATAAAAAGAAGAAAAAAAAAGGCCAGGTCTTAAGATTCCTTGCAGTGATTGGGTGTGCCATCATCAGGGTATGTCTGTGTGCAACAATCATGCTCAGAGCCGGGCTGTGCTCTGTAATTACGTGTATCGATCATTCATCCACACTTTCGCAGCTTCGTGTGGACGGAAGGAAGGTTGGCTCAAAAGCTCATTGACTTGAGAGTGAATGCTGATGATAAGTCTTCTTTATCCTGCTGTTAATAATAATAATACCAATAAAGAACATTCGAGTTTCTCTCTCTCTCTCTCTCTCTCTCTCTCTCTCCTCTCTCTCTCTCTCTCTCTCTCTCTCTCTCTCTCTCCTCTCTCTCTCTTCTCTCTCTCTCTCTCTCTCTCTCTCTCTTGGAAAATAAAGATTATTCTCTCTCCTCTCTCTCTCTGAAAATAAAGATTATTCATTTTCTCTGCCCTGTCTGTCTGTCTGTCTGTCTGTCTGTCTGTCTGTCTGTCTGTCTCTCTCTCTCTCTGTCTCTCTGTCTGTCTCTCTCTCTGTATCTCTCTCTGTCTCTGTCTGTCTGTCTGTCTCTCTGAAAATAAAGATTATTCATTCTCTCTGTCTTCTGTCTCTGTCTGTCTGTCTGTCTGTCTGTCTGTCTGTCTGTCTGTCTGTCTGTCTGTTCTGTCTGTCTGTCTGTCTTCTCTCTCTCTCTCTCTCTCTCTCCTCTCTCTCTCTCTCTCTCTGTGCCCCCCCCCCCCTCTCTCTCCCTACCCCCCCCCCCCCTCTCTCTAATCCCCATTTTTAGTCTACAGCCAGATTCATAGCTAATCTGATTACAGGTAGCCCTGAGCCATAGAAACTGCACTAATCAGCAGATTATATATACCCTGGTGCCAGAACCTGGCCTGGGAAGGTCGCCACTGTCCACTGCCCTTCACTCCCTGGCTGGTGCTCTGATGTACGTAGCCTTGTAGGCCTATAGACACGTAGGTACATTCCCAGACTGCGAGGGGAGTGAGCCAAGTCTGTGAATAGTGAAGTACGCCTATCACCTTGACGGGAATGGCCTGGGCAGCTAGATTTGCCGCTTTTATTGTTGTTTTGTTGTTGTTTTTATGTCTAGATGAAACTGGAAGAGACGTGGCTGAAGCAGCAATGTACTCTTTCTCTCTCTCTGATAAGGGCGGGGACTGGATGTAAAAAAGCACATGAGTGCTTATTCATTATCCTCGAATAAAAGAATTTGCCTTGCCTTGCCTTGCCTTGCCTCTGTCTGTCTGTCTGTCTGTCTGTCTGTCTGTCTGTCTGTCTGTCTGTCTGTCTCTCTCCTCTCTCTCTCTCTCTCTCTCTCTCTCTCTCTCTCTCTCTCTCTTCTCTCTCTCTCTCTCTCTCTCTCTCTCTCTCTCTCTCTCTCACACACACACAATATATATATATAATACTATAATATATATATATATATATATATATATATATATATATATATATATATATATATATATATATATATATATATATATCAGTGGGAACAGGGAACATGCAGACCATGTACCATGGAAGATATTTATTTATTTATTTATTCTTTTATATCCAGGATATTGTAATAAGCACTCATGCATATTTTACATCTAGTCCCCGTGTGTATGCACTTTTGTAAATTTTGTCATCTGTTTCCACCAGCACACCTACTTTTACGAAAAACGGAACAGAATTTGATGTGTGCCCAAGATGTTCTGCGTGCGTTCGCACACGGGGCCTCAGTTTATAGTCTCATCCGAAGGGCTTTTGGGGAGAGTGGAGTCTGCACTGATGCTAACTCCAGAAGAAAAATCTCCTCGAACGGGAATCGAACCCGGGTCGTCAGATTGCGAGCGCAATGTTCTTGTCGTCAGATTGCGAGCGCAATGTTCTGACCACTAGACTGTCCTGTCCCCCCCCCCCCCCCCCCCCCCCCCCAAGATAGAGATTATCAGTGGTCTGGGAATAACACACTTGCCTAGAAAGCAAAAATTATGAGTTCAAGCTAAGAGTGTAGATCTAATGGTTTAATCCTCGTTTGTGCCCGAAAATGTTCCCCCATACACTAGACTGTGAGTGGTGGTCTGGGTGCTAGTCTTTCAAATGAAATGATATACCGTGGTCCTGTGTGCAATACGTATTTAGCGCACGTAAAAGAACCCACTGCAACAAGAGAGTTGTCCCTGGAAATATTCTGTAGAAAAACGCCGCTCTGATAGGGAAACTAATAGCATGCTGTCAGGAAAAGAAAAAAACAAACAACAATGGGTGGCACTGCTTTTGTGGGGACGCGCTTTCCCGGTGGAGAGCAGCCCGATTTTCACGCAGAGAAGTCATTAGTTACATGCCAGAAAGACCAAAGTACCAAAATGATGCACATGAATGGCACAGCATTCTTGATTGGCTCGCAATGCAAAGACAAATGTTGGCTGATATTGATAAGCACAGACTGAGAGATGTGCTAGTCATGCAAACAGAGGCACAGACAAATCCGATGACATTTTTCCAAGGTAAGGCTGAGGGCAGACGGAAAAGAGACACACCACCATCATCTTTTCTTCCTCATCTTCTTTTGTGTTCCTTGGCTATGCTGTTTTTTAAAAATCCGGCTTGGATGGCAAAATCTGGAGCCTCTTGTAGTGACTGCCGATCCCTATGGTTTTTCCTGCAGCTCTACTGGGCTTGGCCACGTCTGGTGTCTCAGTGTTGAAGGTAGGGCAGGATTGCAGGATATGGGAGGGGGTGTTGTGGGCCTGTATCACAGGGGTGCTGGTCAGTGTGGGGGTATTTTCAAGAGGCGGAGATGGGAAAAGAGGCGGCACTGTTCTGTTCGCAGTCTGAAGACAGTAACGTGGGCAGCTTCATCTAGCTCAAGAATGCCATCTTTTTCATCTTGTGGTCTGAAGTCCAGCCGATGGTGCCATGCATTTCTCAAACTTTCTTCGTTGTGTGAGTGGCTGTTCAAATCACCAGCTATCAGTTCTTTCTAGCTGTCAAGAGAGAGAATTGTGTAGTTGCACACATTTGTCGGGGGGTGGGGGTGGGGGATACAGCAGCAGTTGATGACTGTAAATTATCTCCCCTGGGCACGGGCCTCGTCCTCCTCCACCCTGTAGCTGGCTGTGCCACCTCTTCTTCAACATTACCGGCATCCTATTCTTCTTCCCTGTCCCGGTCCACCCTGTAGCTGGCTGTGCCACCTCTTCTTCAACATTACCTGCATCCTATTCTTCTTCCCTGTCCCGGTCCACCCTGTGGCTGGCTGTGCCACCTCTTCTTCAACATTACCTGCATCCTATTCTTCTTCCTTGTCCCCCTCCACCATGTAGCTGGCTGTGCCACCTCTTCTTCAACATTACCTGCATCCTATTCTTCTTCCCTGTCCGGGTCCACCATGTAGCTGGCTGTGCCACCTCTTCTTCAACATTACCGGCATCCTATTCTTCTTCCCTGTCCCGGTCCACCCTGTAGCTGGCTGTGCCACCTCTTCTTCAACATCACCGGCATCCTATTCTTCTTCCCTGTCCCGGTCCACCCTGCAGCTGGCTGTGCCACCTCTTCTTCAACATTACCGGCATCCTATTCTTCTTCCCTGTCCCGGTCCACCCTGCAGCTGGCTGTGCCACCTCTTCTTCAACATTACCGGCATCCTATTCTTCTTCCCTGTCCCGGTCCACCATGTAGCTGGCTGTGCCAGCACTCAGAGGTAGAGTTGGGAGAGAAAAAAAAGAGGAAACTAAGCCGGGGTCCAGGGGCCGCTTAGGTCCCCGTGGGGTGCAGGGCCAAAGCCCTGCGGGGGGGGGGGGGGGGGGGGGGGGGGGGGGGTCCAGGCCGGCCGAAAACGATTTTTAGCATTTTAAAGGCAAATTGGAGGCCTCTCCAGGCACCATTTTGAGCAATGTGGAAGCATATGTGTGTGTGTGTGTGTGTGTGTGTGTGTGTGTGTGTGTGTGTGTGTGTGTGTGTGTGTGTGTGAGAGAGAGAGAGAGAGAGAGAGAGAGAGAGAGAGAGAGAGAGAGAGAGAGAGACAGACAGACAGACAGACAGACAGACAGACAGACAGACAGACAGACAGAGACAGAGACAGAGAGACAGACTCAGACTTTTAGAGCTTCCATAAAGAACCACCAGAGTATGTCAAACTTGTTTTAAAAAGATTCCTTCTGGATACCGTAACATAAGTTTGTGTGTACAACTATGATGGATAATGGAAAACATGGAGAGAGAGAGAGAGAGAGAGAGAGAGAGAGAGAGAGAGAGAGGAGAGAGAGAGAGAGGAGAGAGAGAGAGAGAGAGAGATTTTTAAAATATTTATTTATTTTTATTTTATTCTTTCATATCGAGGATAACAGAATAAGCAATCAACTGCTTTTTTTCATCGGTCCCGTGTGCATGCAGTTTTTTTTGTAAATATTGTCATCTGTTCCCACCGGCACACGATGGCCTACTCTTACGAAAAGCGGAACAGGATTTAACGTGTGCGCAAGATGTTCTGCGTGCGTTCGCACACGGCCTCGGTTTAAAGTCTCATCCGAAGGACTTTTGGGGAGAGTGGAGTCAGCACTGATGTTAACTCCAGGAAGAAAATTTCCTCCACCGGACCGGGTCTTCAAATTGCCAGCGCAATGTTCTGACCACTAGGCTATTCGCCCCCCCCCCCCCTAGAGAGAGAGAGAGACAGACAGACAGACAGACAGACAAAAAACAGTGGGTGAGAGAAAATGAGGTCGTAAACATCCAGCAACAAATTGCAGAATAAAACAAAAAGGGGGGGATTATGTATGTAGTGATATCCAGGCATGATACTGGAGGAAAAGCACTTTTCCCTGAAATGTAGTGGGGGTCCAGGGGGCATTGCCCCCTGGTGGGGTCAAGGGGCAGAGCCCCTTGTGAGGGTCAGGGGGCAACGCCCCCTGAAGCTGAAGGGTTTTTTTGACATTTCTAGCCTGTTTAAAGGCCTCTCCACTAAGCAATTTCTGCCCTAAAATAAGCTCTCCAAGTATGACTTTCTCTGTCATTTCTTCAATCTAAAGGAAGTTCTATACTCAAGTAATCACATAGCAAAAATTAGTACATTTCTAGACAAATGTGCACAAATGCAGATAAGGGAAAAAAAGAGAAAGAAAGGGGCAAACACTCAAAGACAGAGAGAGAGAGAGAGAGAGAGAGAGAGAGAGGGGGGGGGGAGGTAAGAGAGAGGGAGAGGTGGAGAGAGAGAGAGAGAGGCAAGGCAAGGCAAGGCGAAGTCTTTTATTCGAGGATAATAGATAAGCACTCGTGTGCCTTTTTACATCCAGTCCCCACCCTTTTCAGGGATACATCAAGTTGAAAAGATACTAAACAATAAAACTTTACGCAGTACCAAACAACACACAAGAATAAGGACACTATTTTGCACATAGGCTAGGCTAGCCCTTCATCGGCTTTAGATACCAAGTCTAGTGAGTGAGAACTGAACCCTTTGACGACACTCGCACCATTTGAGAATTTCATCTGGTTTCGTTTTTTCTTTTCCTCAGATTTTTTTTCCCAGGAAAGTTTTTTTTTCTTCCGCGGAAATCAGCTTAAAAAAAGCGGAAATCCGCGGAAACGCGGAGAATTCTATGCTCTGACCACTTCTTCAACATTACCGGCATCCTATTCTTCTTCCCCGTCCTCCTCCACCCTGCAGCTGGCTGTGCCACCTCTTCTTCAACATTACCGGCATCCTATTCTTCTTCCCCGTCCTCCTCCACCCTGCAGCTGGCTGTGCCACCTCTTCTTCAACATTACGGGCATCCTATTCTTCTTCCCTGTCCCGGTCCACCCTGTAGCTGGCTGTGCCACCTCTTCTTCAACATTACGGGCATCCTATTCTTCTTCCCTGTCCCGGTCCACCCTGTAGCTGGCTGTGCCACCTCTTCTTCAACATTACCGGCATCCTATTCTTCTTCCCTGTCCCGGTCCACCATGTAGCTGGCTGTGCCACCTCTTCTTCAACATTATGGGCATCCTATTCTTCTTCCCTGTCCCGGTCCACCATGTAGCTGGCTGTGCCACCTCTTCTTCAACATTACCGGCATCCTATTCTTCTTCCCTGTCCCGGTCCACCCTCCAGCTGGCTGTGCCACCTCTTCTTCAACATTACCGGCATCCTATTCTTCTTCCTGTCCCCCTCCACCATGCAGCTGGCTGTGCCACCTCTTCTTCAACATTACCGGCATCCTATTCTTCTTCCCTGTCCCGGTCCACCCTGCAGCTGGCTGTGCCACCTCTTCTTCAACATTACCGGCATCCTATTCTTCTTCCCTGTCCCGGTCCACCCTGCAGCTGGCTGTGCCACCTCTTCTTCAACATTACCTGCATCCTATTCTTCTTCCCTGTCCCGGTCCACCCTGTAGCTGGCTGTGCCACCTCTTCTTCAACATTACCGGCATCCTATTCTTCTTCCCTGTCCCGGTCCACCCTGTAGCTGGCTGTGCCACCTCTTCTTCAACATTACCGGCATCCTATTCTTCTTCCCTGTCCCGTCCACCATGTAGCTGGCTGTGCCACCTCTTCTTCAACATTACCGGCATCCTATTCTTCTTCCCTGTCCCGGTCCACCCTGTAGCTGGCTGTGCCACCTCTTCTTCAACATTACCAGAATCCTATTCTTCTTCCCTGTCCTGGTCCACCCTGTAGCTGGCTGTGCCACCTCTTCTTCAACATTACCGGCATCCTATTCTTCTTCCCTGTCCCGGTCCACCCTGTAGCTGGCTGTGCCACCTCTTCTTCAACATTACCGGCATCCTATTCTTCTTCCCTGTCCCGGTCCACCATGTAGCTGGCTGTGCCACCTCTTCTTCAATATTACCGGCATCCTATTCTTCTTCCCTGTTCCCCTCCACCATGTAGCGGGCTGTGCCACCTCTTCTTCAACATTACCGGCATCCTATTCTTCTTCCCTGTCCTGGTCCACCCTCCAGCTGGCTGTGCCACCTCTTCTTCAACATTACCGGCATCCTATTCTTCTTCCCTGTTCCCCTCCACCATGTAGCTGGCTGTGCCACCTCTTCTTCAACATTACCGGCATCCTATTCTTCTTCCCTGTCCCGGTCCACCATGTAGCTGGCTGTTCCACCTCTTCTTCAACATTACCGGCATCCTATTCTTCTTCCCTGTCCCGGTCCACCCTGTAGCTGGCTGTGCCACCTCTTCTTCAACATTACCGGCATCCTATTCTTCTTCCCTGTCCCGGTCCACCATGTAGCTGGCTGTGACACCTCTTCTTCAACATTACCGGCATCCTATTCTTTTTCCCTGTCCCCTCCACCCTGCAGCTGGCTGTGCCACCTCTTCTTCAACATTACCGGCATCCTATTCTTCTTCCCTGTCCCGGCCCAACATGTAACTGGCTGTGCCACCTCTTCTTCAACATTACCAGCATCCTATTCTTCTTCCCTGTCCCGGTCCACCATGTAGCTGGCTGTGCCACCTCTTCTTCAACATTACCGGCATCCTATTCTTCTTCCCTGTCCCGGTCCACCATGTAACTGGCTGTGCCACCTCTTCTTCAACATTACCGGCATCCTATTCTTCTTCCCTGTCTCGGTCCACCCTGCAGCTGGCTGTGCCACCTCTTCTTCAACATTACCGGCATCCTATTCTTCTTCCCTGTCCCGGTCCACCCTGTAGCTGGCTGTGCCACCTCTTCTTCAACATTACCGGCATCCTATTCTTCTTCCCTGTCCCGGTCCACCCTGTAGCTGGCTGTGCCACCTCTTCTTCAACATTACCGGCATCCTATTCTTCTTCCTTGTCCCCTCCACCATGTAGCTGGCTGTGCCACCTCTTCTTCAACATTATGGGCATCCTATTCTTCTTCCCTGTCCCGGTCCACCATGTAGCTGGCTGTGCCACCTCTTCTTCAACATTACCGGCATCCTATTCTTCTTCCCTGTCCCGGTCCACCCTCCAGCTGGCTGTGCCACCTCTTCTTCAACATTACCGGCATCCTATTCTTCTTCCCTGTCCCCCTCCACCATGCAGCTGGCTGTGCCACCTCTTCTTCAACATTACCGGCATCCTATTCTTCTTCCCTGTCCCGGTCCACCCTGCAGCTGGCTGTGCCACCTCTTCTTCAACATTACCGGCATCCTATTCTTCTTCCCTGTCCCGGTCCACCCTGCAGCTGGCTGTGCCACCTCTTCTTCAACATTACCTGCATCCTATTCTTCTTCCCTGTCCCGGTCCACCCTGTAGCTGGCTGTGCCACCTCTTCTTCAACATTACCAGCATCCTATTCTTCTTCCCTGTCCCGGTCCACCCTGTAGCTGGCTGTGCCACCTCTTCTTCAACATTACCGGCATCCTATTCTTCTTCCCTGTCCCGTCCACCATGTAGCTGGCTGTGCCACCTCTTCTTCAACATTACCGGCATCCTATTCTTCTTCCCTGTCCGGTCCACCCTGTAGCTGGCTGTGCCACCTCTTCTTCAACATTACCAGAATCCTATTCTTCTTCCCTGTCCTGGTCCACCCTGTAGCTGGCTGTGCCACCTCTTCTTCAACATTACCGGCATCCTATTCTTCTTCCCTGTCCCGGTCCACCCTGTAGCTGGCTGTGCCACCTCTTCTTCAACATTACCGGCATCCTATTCTTCTTCCCTGTCCTGGTCCACCATGTAGCTGGCTGTGCCACCTCTTCTTCAATATTACCGGCATCCTATTCTTCTTCCCTGTTCCCCTCCACCATGTAGCGGGCTGTGCCACCTCTTCTTCAACATTACCGGCATCCTATTCTTCTTCCCTGTCCTGGTCCACCCTCCAGCTGGCTGTGCCACCTCTTCTTCAACATTACCGGCATCCTATTCTTCTTCCCTGTCCCGGTCCACCCTGTAGCTGGCTGTGCCACCTCTTCTTCAACATTACCGGCATCCTATTCCTCTTCCCTGTCCCGGTCCACCATGTAGCTGGCTGTGACACCTCTTCTTCAACATTACCGGCATCCTATTCTTTTTCTCTGTCCCCCTCCACCCTGCAGCTGGCTGTGCCACCTCTTCTTCAACATTACCGGCATCCTATTCTTCTTCCCTGTCCCGGCCCAACATGTAACTGGCTGTGCCACCTCTTCTTCAACATTACCAGCATCCTATTCTTCTTCCCTGTCCCGGTCCACCATGTAGCTGGCTGTGCCACCTCTTCTTGAACATTACCTGCATCCTATTCTTCTTCCCTGTCCCGGTCCACCATGTAGCTGGCTGTGCCACCTCTTCTTCAACATTACCGGCATCCTATTCTTCTTCCCTGTCCCGGTCCACCATGTAACTGGCTGTGCCACCTCTTCTTCAACATTACCGGCATCCTATTCTTCTTCCCTGTCCCGGTCCACCCTGCAGCTGGCTGTGCCACCTCTTCTTCAACATTACCGGCATCCTATTCTTCTTCCCTGTCCCGGTCCACCCTGTAGCTGGCTGTGCCACCTCTTCTTCAACATTACCGGCATTCTCCTCTTCTTCCCCGTCCCCCTCACGCGCCGCCTGCCCCTGCGTCTGGCGCGGTTCTACTGTGCCAATAACAATCAAAGTTGGTGATGTTTCCCGCTGCTTTTTTGTGTGCACGCTCCTGTCCTCTTGCATCACTCTCCCAGTGGCTGTGGTTGGGCTTCTTTGAGGCTGGAGGCCCGGCACTGGAGGACCACAGGTAGGTAAGATAGGTAAAGGTGTCCCATAACCTGTGTGGTCGTAGGGGAGCGAGGCATCAGAGTCCTCAGCTTCTCTAGGGGCCAGCACATTGAGGGCGGCGCCCATCTCCTCTCCCTCACTGGTTTACCTTTTCTGACCCTAAAGAGTGCAGGTGCCCATTTAATGCTGGGTGAATTTGGGGACTGTACTGAAGTCAAGGCACGCAAACGGTCACCCATCCTACTGGTAACCACGCTCGACGCTGCTTAACATTGGCTGGGGGAAAGCTAGCGCTCTGACCACTTAACTATCCCGTCCCTGGAAGACCCCATGACGAGCACCATATCATTGTCTGCATGGACATATTGGGAGAATTCTTAGTGTCTGGTCTTCTGTGCTCGTAACTCTTCGGGGGGACGGGATAGCTCAGTGGTCAGAGTGCTCGCTTTCCCCCAGCCAAAGTTAAACAGCATCAAGCGTGGTTACCAAGTGGATGGGTGACCGTTTGCACGCTTTGGCTTCAGTACAGTTCCCCAGCTGTAAATGGGTACCTGCCTCTGCAGGGTCAGGGAAGGTAAATTAAAGCAGCGATGGAGAGGAGATGGGCGCCGCCCTCAATATGCTGGCCCCTAGAGAAGCTGAGGTCTCTGATCCCTCGCTCCCCTATGACCACGTAGGTTATGGAACACCTTTACAGGAGATCTGCCCACTGGTTCCAGCAGACAAGTTCCGACTTCAGGGCGGCTCATCACAAAGTTTAACTATAAGAAAAGATGTTCAGGTTTGCATGAAGAAAAGGCAGGAGAATTGGAACGATAGGCAGAAAATAAGCATGAGAGAGAGAGAGAGAGAGAGAGAGAGAGAGAGAGAGAGAGAGAGAGAGAGAGAGAGAGAGAGAGAGAGAGAGAGAGAGAGAGAACTGAGGAGAAAGATAGTGAACCAAAGGGAGTGATAGAAAAGGGAAAATTTCTAGGATAGCAATTCCATAAGGTGGAGATGCTATTTTTACTGAAAGGACCCCTGGCACTTCTATGGGGTAACCAACATCTGAGATCAGTGGTCTGGGAGAAGGGGGAGGGGGTGGGGGGTACAACAGGAGATCAAAGAACTCAGCAGAGACAGAGAAAGATGGTGAACCCTGGTGGCATTGCGTGGAGCTTCTACTGACAACAGCAGTGATGGAGACAGCTGAGTTGAAAGTTAGTTAGTTAGCTAGTTAGTGTGTGTGTGTGAGAGAGAGAGCATGCGTGCATGCATGTGTGTGGGTTGGTGGGTGGGGGAGGAGAGAGAGAGAGAGAGAGAGAGAGAGAGAGAGAGAGAGAGAGAGAGAGAGAGAGAGAGAAACACAGAGAGAGAGAGAGAGAGAGAGAGAGAGAGAGAGAGAGAGAGAGAGAGAGAGAGAGAGAGAGGACAGTAATAAAAACACAACTGTGTTCAGCTTCATCTCTGTTTAATCGTTATTATCAGCAGATTTTTTTTGCTTCTTTCTTGAAGCTTCACAAGGCAGAATGAGCAACATGAATAATAAAACCAATCTTTCAAAACATGCAGATTACAGGTTTTTGTAATAAGCAACATGAATAATAAAACCAATCTTTCAAAACATGCAGATTACAGGTTTTTGTAATAAGCAACATGAATAATAAAACCAATCTTTCAAAACATGCAGATTACAGATTTTTGTTATAAGCAACATGAATAATAAAAACCAATCTTTCAAAACATGCAGATTACAGATTTTTGTAATAAGCAACATGAATAATAAAACCAATCTTTCAAAACATGCCGGATTACAGATTTTTGTAATAAGCAACATGAATAATAAAACCAATCTTTCAAAACTTGCAGATTACAGATTTTTGTAATAAGCAACATGAATAATAAAACAAAATCTTTCAAAACATGCAGATTACAGGTTTTTGTAATAAGCAACATGAATAATAAAACAAAATCTTTCAAAACATGCAGATTACAGATTTTTGTTGAGAGTAGTCACCTTCCCTGCGCCCGAGATGTAAGCCTCACCTGAGATATGGTGATGAATCTATAGATCTATCTATCTATCTATCTACACACACACACACACACACACACACACACACACACGCCACACACACACATCTCTCTCTCTCTCTCTCTCTCTGGGACTGGATGTAAAAAAGCACAAGAGTGCTTATTTCATTATCCTCGATATAAAAGAATAAATCAAATCAAATAAAAAATCTCTCTCTCTCTCTCTCTCCCTTCCCAAATCTCTCCACTGACCAAATTGAACAGCTGAAATAGTTTTTTTCCCCCAATCTCATAGTCTACCAGAATGTTGGAGTACCACGGAAGATTTTGCAACAAGCTTCCTCCATTGTTTTAAACATGTTTGCCGTACCATATTAGCCCTACCAACCACGAAAGCCATACCAGGGCTGTTACCTCATTCAATTTCAGGTTCAAAACCAACACATCACTAATACTTCCAAATGTCTCACAACATCCATCTGAACTCCCCCCCCCCCCCCCCCCCCCCACACACAAACCAAACAACGTTAAATGACACAATATCTAAATTATTCCATTCCTTAAGGCTAATTCAACATGTATAATCTAAAAAGCATTATAACAACTTCACAGAGCACATCATCTTGAGCAACAACAGTCTTAGAGCTTAAATCAGACTCAGTGTAATGGAAACATGTTTCACAAAGGAATGCAACGATAGAAGTTTATGGCAAACATGCCATTTTACAAAGAACAAATCCAAAAGGGACACTGAAATATTTTCAGTTGTCGATATTATCACATTCAAAATGGCATTTAAAAAAATGAAGCAACAAAGCAAACACACAAATTGGAATGAAGCATGATAAGATATAAAAATGTAGACAAACGAAATGGCAGTAAAAACCGTAAATAAATGAAATATATATAATATGGCAGCAAAACTGTATATCTGTACTCTAAATCCGGTAAACTGTAAATCCGGTCAACACAATTCAATATCAAATCATCACACTGAATAAGAAATCAAAATAAAAATATCACAAATCATCAAAAACAAAACAAACAAACAAAAAAATCAACAAACTCTCCAGCAAATAAACAAATTAAAAGATGCCAAGTGAGAATGAATAGGTGAGAAGTGGAAGGAGGGTGAGTAAAAAAAGAAAGAGAGAAGTCTGAACTGGTATAATATACATCTGCTTTAGGCCACAATACACCTTGAGGGGCAACAATGGAAAGATGTAGAAAATGAAATATAATGTCTCATAAGCTTTGGCAAGACTTTGGCATATATACCTTGGCAAGTACCCAAAGCTGTGTACTCTTGAGTATGAATAAATTCCAAAATCATGACTAAATAAATAGCTGAACAAGACCAAAAATCCAAACTGCTAAAAAATCTCAGTTTATGTAAGCTGCTCCCCAGGACACCACATAAAGATAATAGGCCAGTGAACAAAGTTATAGATGGAGTTATACCTGATATGTGAACATTGAATCACATGCAAAATACAAACATCAAACACAACCTACATCATGACAGCTGAAATTATTTATACTCACAAACTATTGCATTTTCAAAACAGTCACCATACTCACAAACTGTTGCATTTTCAAAACAGTCACCATACTCACAAACTATTGCATTTTCAAAACAGTCACCATACTCACAAACTATTGCATTTTTTAAACAGTCACCATACTCACAAACTATTGCATTTTTTAAACAGTCACCATACTCACAAACTATTGCATTTTTTAAACAGTCACCATACTCACAAACTATTGCATTTTTTAAACAGTCACCATACTCACAAACTATTGCATTTTTTAAACAGTCACCATACTCACAAACTATTGCATTTTTTAAACAGTCACCATACTCACAAACTATTGCATTTTCAAAACAGTCACCATACTCACAAACTATTGCATTTTTTAAACAGTCACCATACTCACAAACTATTGCATTTTTTAAACAGTCACCATACTCACAAACTATTGCATTTTTTAAACAGTCACCATACTCACAAACTATTGCATTTTTTAAACAGTCACCATACTCACAAACTATTGCATTTTTTAAACAGTCACCATACTCACAAACTATTGCATTTTCAAAACAGTCATCATACTCACAAACTGTTGCATTTTCAAAACAGTCACCATACTCACAAACTATTGCATTTTTTAAACAGTCATCATACTCACAAACTATTGCATTTTTTAAACAGTCACCATACTCACAAACTATTGCATTTTTTAAACAGTCACCATACTCACAAACTATTGCATTTTTTAAACAGTCACCATACTCACAAACTATTGCATTTTTTAAACAGTCACCATACTCACAAACTATTGCATTTTCAAAACAGTCACCATACTCACAAACTATTGCATTTTTTAAACAGTCACCATACTCACAAACTATTGCATTTTTTAAACAGTCACCATACTCACAAACTATTGCATTTTTTAAACAGTCACCATACTCACAAACTATTGCATTTTTTAAACAGTCACCATACTCACAAACTATTGCATTTTTTAAACAGTCACCATACTCACAAACTATTGCATTTTCAAAACAGTCACCATACTCACAAACTATTGCATTTTTTAAACAGTCACCATACTCACAAACTGTTGCATTTTCAAAACAGTCACCATACTCACAAACTATTGCATTTTCAAAACAGTCACCATACTCACAAACTGTTGCATTTTCAAAACAGTCACCATACTCACAAACTGTTGCATTCTGAAAAAAGTCACCACACCAGGAAAGTGTGGCCACCGAATACAACCATGTCAGCCCTAGGCCTAATGCAATGTAAACACAATGTTGTACGCAAAAAATACTGTATTACCCTCTGCTCATTCATGTCATGTGACATTTTATGTCATTAAATGAGGAAATTGGATGGTAATCAAAACCCTGCAAAACAAAAAAAAACAAAACCCAAAAAATAACACCCCCCTCCCCCTGCAAAACATCACTGCAAAAACAATAGCCGCTCATCTCCTATCCTCTCAATCAGATATAGTATGCAGTCTACTTTTTATCCAACTGTTGTATGCAGAACACTCCCTAAACTGCCATCACACACACATATACATAAGTGTGAGCACCCATCCAAGAGACAGAGAGAGAGAGAGAGAGAGAGAGAGAGACAGAGAGAGAGACAGAGACAGAGAGAGACACAGAGAGACAGAGAGAGAGACAGAGAGAGACAGAGAGAGAGAGAGCAGAACCAATCAGATCCATAAAGGCCTGAATTACAATATTTAATCAATCAAGTTTTAAGATATATATGTATACATTAAATAAGAGCCCACTGTCTCATCTACAAACTACAGAAGTTTTTATAACTTTGTTAGAAAGCGTGCTAAGTTTATGCACTACTATTAAAACACTTGTTCCTTTTCAGCAATGTTAAGACCTGAGTTACCATGCAATAAAGTTGAAGCACCTTTTTGATCACTAGGTAGAGTGGGTATAGTGCCGGTGGGAACAGATGACATTTACAAAACTGCATACACATGGGGACTGGATGTAAAAAAGCACGAGTTCTTATTCCATTATATCTGATATAAAAGAATAAATAAAATAGATTAAAAAAAAAAAAAAATACAGTGCCAACTCTATCAGCACGGTATGAAAATGGTCAGTTGTCAAAAGAAAGCGCAAATGTCAGTTTACTAAATCTGTATTTAGATCACTCATGCACAGTTCAAGTCCTCAATAATAAATGTGTTCACTAAAGAAGAATGACAGTGTCATTTTGGGAAAGTATGGTTTAAAACTCCCCTGCTGTCCTTTTAGACTTAGGAAGTATAGCTGTGAAAATACCATGCCAAGGGAGGCAAATCCCTAACATGCACATCCACTACAAACATACTTTAACACAAAGCCCCTTGCTGTTTAATCAAATATATAAAAACAAAGTTGCTGCCTGACATAATCAAACTGCTGAAATAATTAAATGAACAGAAATAAAGCTGTCCACTCGCATGATACAACATGTACGGCTATTCATACACTTATTTATATGAACACTTTTTCATACATAGCTGCTTAGGTTATACACAGTGATTCATGTGTAGACAGCTGTTGATACACAATCTGTCATCTTATAAATACCATTAAAGACAGCTGTTGATACACAATTCATCGTCCTATAAGCACCATTAGCCCGTTTGCTGCTATCATATTTTGCTCAGGCACATGCTGGACGAAACACAGTAAACAGTGATCGTCAACTAAGTATAGCTGGCAACGAATTCTATGATGAAAACTGTTCGTCAACAGTGCAGTCAAGAGGTTACAGACAGCTGTTGATACACAATCTGTTATAAGCACCATTAAAGACAGCTGTTGATACACAATCTGTTATAAGCACCATTAAAGACAGCTGTTGATACACAATCTGTTATAAGCACCATTAAAGACAGCTGTTGATACACAATCTGTTATAAGCACCATTAAAGACAGCTGTTGATACACAATCTGTTATAAGCACCATTAAAGACAGCTGTTGATACACAATCTGTTATAAGCACCATTAAAGACAGCTGTTGATACACAATCTGTTATAAGCACCATTAAAGATAGCTGTTGATACACAATTCATCGTCTTATAAACGCAGATAAAGACAGCTGTTGATACACAATTCATCGTCTTATAAGCACCGATAAAGACGGCTGTTGATACACAATTCATTGTCTTATAAGCACCGTTAAAGAAATGTATTGATACACAATTCATCATCTTATAAGCACCGTTAAAGACGGCTGTTGATACACAATTCATTGTCTTAAAAAAAACACAGATAAAGCCAGGTGTTGATACACAATCTGCCATCTTCTCAGCATCATTAAAAAACACATCTTGATACACAATCTTTCTCAGCATCATCAAAAACATGTCTTGATACACAATGAGTCATCTTGTCAGCCCGGTTGTCAGGGACACATGGCCTGACGCCCCCCATCCACAGGCAGCGTGACCCCGGTGACGAAGGCAGCAGCGGAAGAGGCCAGGAAGGCAATGGCATCACTCACCTCCTCCGCATTGCCCGCCCGACCCAAGGCGTGAGTGACCTTGCTTCGCTCCAGGAACTGCACACAGCACACACACACAATGCAACCTGTTTGAGCCCCAAACTTGTCCCTCATCCATTATTTATTTATTTATTTATTCTTTTATATTTTAGATAATGGAATAAGCACTCATGTGCTTTTTTACTTCCAGTCCCCGTGTGCATGCAGTTTTGTGCATCTTGTCATCTGTTCCCACCGGCACATGATGGCCCATTATTTATTTATTTTTATTTATTCTTTTATATCGAGGATAACAGAATAAGCAATCATGTGCTTTTTTTCATCCGGTCCCCGTGTATATGCAGTTTTGTAAATATTGTCATCTGTTCCCACCAGCACACGATGGCCTCCTCTTACGAAAAGCTGAACAGGATTTAACGTGTGCGCAAGATGTTCTGCGTGCGTTCGCACACGGGGCCTAGGTTTAAAGTCTCATCCGACCATGAGAGGTGGTCCGGGCGCTAGTCTTTTGGATGAGATGTTAAACCGAGGTCCTGTGAGTTACAGATCATTATTTAGAGCACGTAAAAGAACCTACGGCAACAAGAGTTGTCCCTAGCAAAATTCTGAAGGAAATAGCCGCTCTGATAGGGAAACAAATACAGTTGCAGACAGGAAAAGAAAAAAAAAAAGATGGGTGGCGCTGCTCTCATGGCGACACGCTCTCCCCAGGGAGAGCAGCCTGAATTTCATGCAGAGAAATCTGCTGTGACTTAAAGTGGTGTAAAATATAAATATAAATGAAAACCTTCCTGAAATGGCAGAAAGTCAACTCTGAAAACTACACATAATGAACATTTCGAGAAAAAGATTTTTATGTGTTTGCTTCTCATTTGTTTGTTCTCTGTCTGTCTAGTTTGTCTGTGTATATTCTTTTATTTCAAGGACAGTCCTTGAATGAGAGTATAAACCAAAGTCCTGTGCAAGAACGCATGCAGTACATTTACTGTAGATGTTAAAACTTGTTCCACCTTTCAGAAGAGTAGGCCATTGCATGCTGGTAAGAACAGGTGACAAACACAGTAAAGAGAGAGAGAGAGAGAGAGAGAGAGAGAGAGAGAGAGAGAGAGAGAGAGAGAGAGAGAGAGAGAGAGAGAGAGAGAGAGAGAGAGAGTGAGTGTGTGTGTGTGTGTGTGTGTGTGTGTGTTTCTTTCTCTTTCTTTACTCTTTTATTTTGAAGATAATGGAATAAGCACTTATGTACTTTTTTTTTTTTAAACATCCAGTCCCTGTGTGTGTGTGTGTGTGTGTGTGTGTGTGTGTGTGTGTGTGTGTGTGTGTGTGTGTGTGTGTGTGTGTGTGTGTGTGTGTGTGTGTGTGCATGTGTGTGTGTGTGTGTGCATGCGTGCGTGCATGTGTACATGCACACGCGTGCGTGTCACTGTGTGCATGCATGTCTGTGTATGTCTACATACTTTATGATAGGCGTTTTCATCCATGCCTGATCTCCCGTGCACGTTTGTGATGATGACTCCAGGGCTGTAACATACAAACAATGATGATGATCACACACATTCGTACACACACACAAACATACACACGCGCACACACACACACACACAAACACACGCACACACACATGTGTGCACACACACACACACACGCATGCATGCAGGCATGCAAGCACACACACACACACGCACACAGACACACACACTCACACACAGACACACACACATGTGCGCACACACACACACACGCATGCATGCAGGCATGCAAGCACACACACACACACGCACACATACACACACACTCACACGCGCACACACACACATACACACACACACGCACACACACACACACTCACATGCGACACACACACACACATGCACACACACACACACACACAAACAGACACACACACACACACATGCTCAAGCACACACACTCAAACACACACACTCAAACACACACACACACACACACAACACACAGACACACAGACACACAGGAAGACACATTCAAACAGCAATACATGCCTACTGTTACTCACTTGACACTGTTCACTCTGACATGTTTTGGGCCCAACTCTGAAAGGAAAAAGCGATACTGGTAAAACTCACATTTTGTATGTGTGTGTGTGTGTGTGTGTGTGTGTGTGTGGGATGTGCGTGTGCGTGTGTGAGAGAGAGAGAGAGAGAGAGAGAGAGAGAGAGAGAGAGAGAGAGAGAGAGAGAGAGAGAGACAGACAGACAGACAGACAGACAGACAGACAGACAGACAGACAGATACAGACAGAGACAGACAGAGATGGAGAGCGACAGAGACAAAGAAAGAGAGAGACAGAGATGGTTTGATGGGATAGAGGGGATGTGGACTGTACAGATCCCAAACATTCAGATATATGTAGAATGGAAGAATCCGATAAAGACACAAGTTGTCCATGAGAAAGGAGTATAGAGCTTGCTGGTGCTGACAGGTACTGGGGTCCTGTGTTATCAACAGGCTGAAAATAATAAACACAGTCACAGCCAATGTAAAAGAAAGGGAGGTTAACAATTCTTACTACCCAGTTGGCATTGAAGGGAGGTAAGAACCCTAATTTGCTAGATTTGTCAAGTGTAACAAATTTAAGGTAAACTTTCTATTTTCACTACAAATTCTTGAAGGGGGGGGGGGGGGGGAGGAGGCGTCTGCTGCATGGGTAACAGCTTGCCCTCCATACTTACTTACCAAGGCTTTGCGCTCTAGAGCCTAGAGTGCAACTCCATAGTCTTCTGAGAGTGACCAGATGCCTACAAGTACTCTGATGTGTGCACACACAATCTTCTGTGGAAACCATGAAATGATAATGGCAGAAGTAGTATTCTAAAGTGTACACACACAATCTTCTGTGCAAACAATGAAATGATAATGGCAGAAGTAGTATTCTAAAGT
>CM060327.1:10911469-10928969 GCA_030674155.1 Stramonita haemastoma | reverse complement strand
GCCGCAGAAATATACATGCGCGTGCGCGCACGCGACACACACACACACACACGCACACGCACACACACTCACTCACTCACTCACTCACTCACACACACATGCCCGCGCACAAACATGCGTGCACATGCATGCACACACACACTGATATGCGTATGCACGCAAGGCACGCAAGCACTCACGCATGCATGCGCGCATGCACACACACCAACACACACACACACACACACAAACACACACACACACACGCACACACACACACACACACACACACACACACACACACACACACACACACAGCAACAAGCTGACACTCGGGCTTTGTTTCTTGAGAGAGACAATGGTTTTAAAATATTTTTTTAAAATAGTTAACAAAAACAAACACCAACAAAGTTACCACAAACAGGTAAAGCAGGTATTGAAGTTTTGTTCACTGAAGTATGATCATTGTAAAAAATCATGGGAATCCGGCAGCGTATGGTACAAAATGCCTTTCATACAGAAATTTGCTCAGTGGCTAATAGACAGCAAAGAAGGAAAGTATAGCAGCATCGCCAGATGCTCGACTCTGACCCCTGACCGCGCGGTGCCCTAGATAGCGGTGGGATGGAATTTCGGGTTACGGAGTGCAGTGCCAGCCGCCAACTAAAGAGTCAGATTTTCCCCGTTTTGAGCAGCCGTGCAGTCAGTGCAAGTGGAAAGCTTCTACATCCTGATATAACGATCATAACAACACAAGTCTACATCCTGATATAACGATCATAACAACACAACTCTACATCCTGATATAACGATCATAACAACACAAGTCTACATCCTGATATAACGATCATAACAACACAACTCCACATCCTGGTATAATGATCATAACAACACAACACCACATCCTGATATAATGATCATAACAACACAACTCTACATCCTGGTATAATGATCATAACAACACAACTCCACATCCTGGTATAATGATCATAACAACACAACACCACATCCTGATATAACGATCATAACAACACAACTCCACATCCTGGTATAATGATCATAACAACACAACACCACATCCTGATATAACGATCATAACAACACAACTCTACATCCTGATATAACGATCATAACAACACAACTCCACATCCTGGTATAATGATCATAACAACACAACACCACATCCTGATATAACGATCATAACAACACAACTCTACATCCTGATATAACAATCATTTATCTTATTTATGATTCTTTCTTTTATTTTGAGAAAAAATGGAATAAGCACTCGTGTGCTTTTTACATCTAGTCCCCATGTGTATGCAGTTTTGTCAATTTTGTCATCCGTTCCCACTGGCACACACAATGGCCTACTCTTTTGCATGCGTGCATGTCCACATCCCGACAAATGGATCTTATCAACAGCATTCCCCTGTGGGGATGCCAGGAGCATCAATAGCATCCCCACCTTCTGGAAATTCTATGCCAGAAATTTCCTCTTTTCTATCCTTCTCTTCGTTTCTGCTTCGTTCCTTTTCTTTCTGTAACATCCTTCTCTATTTTCTGCCTTCTTGGTCGATTCTCCTGCCTTTTTTCCCCAAGAAAGACTTGAACTATAGCAATTCTTTCCCATGCCAAACTAGGATGCACTGGGCTTGACTTGTCAGGTGCTTTATGGTAGTGCACAACCTTAATCAAACAACGTCAATATCAACAGCAGTAAGGACATTGACTAACAACCGTGCTAAGTCAAGTCAAGTCAAGTCAATAACACTTTAATCATCCCTGAAGGGCAATTACAATACTGACAGGCATATTAAAATAAATAATAAAATAACGATAAAACAATAACATCAATATCAACAGCAATAAGAACGAACGTGAACGTCACTATCAGCAACAATAGGAACAAACATTAATATCAATTTCAACAACAATAAGAATGAATGTTAACTCAGCATCAACATCAACAACAATAAGAATGAATGTTAACTCACTGTCAATATTAAAAACAATAAGAATGAACATTAACTCACAGCTCTGTTGGAGTTCATACTAGAGACGTTGACAATGGACCCCTGTGTGTGAATCAGGTGAGGCACACACAGCATGGTCAGGTGGTACACTGCCCTGTGGTCACACATATATATTATATATATTATATATTATATACCTCATCACATATTACATCATATACATCACAGTGACAATGGATCCCTGTGTGTAAATCAGGTGAGGCACACATAGCATGGTCAGGTGATACACTGCCCTGTGGTCACACATATTATACACCACATCACATTACATCATATTATCATTTGATAGTGACATCATTACATCACAGTGGCAGATATAAATTGGTGTGGAGGTCACATACACATATGTGTATATATTTTCTTATATATATATGTGTGTGTGTGCGTGCGTGCGTGCGTGCATGTGTGTGTATGTGTGTATATATATATATATGTGCGTGTGTGCATTCGTGTGTGCGTGTGTGTCTGTATGTTTTGCATGGGAAAAAGTTGGACAGACTGACCTGACATTGATGTTGAACACTTTGTCGTACTGTTGCAGTGATGTTGTCTCTATGGACCCTGGCAGATATATACCGGCACAGTTCACCTGTCATGACACATAAACCTGTGTGTTAGAGACACATATTACCTCCCTATGCAGTGTCATGCACATCTGTACAGTTCACTTTTAAAAAGATAAAGGTAAAAGTAATGACCTATGTGGTCATAGGGGTGCAAAATGTCTGAGACCTGAGTTTCTCCAGGGGCCAGAATATTAAGGGCAGTGCCCATCTCCTCTCCCTTGCTGCTTTACCTTCCCTGACCCTAAAGAGGGCAGGTACCCATTTACAGCTGGTGAACTGGGGGACTATACTGAAGCCAAGGCTCACAAATGATCACCCTTCCACTGGGTAACTACACTTGATGCTGGTTAACAATGGCTTGGGGAAAGCAAGTGCTCTGACCACTGAGCTACCCCATCCCCAGTTCACTTGTAATGGCACATGAATCAGCAAGACACATATGGGGAAACTACATTATGAAAGACTACATTATGAAAGCAAACATAAGCAGACAGGATTTTAAAAGTTATACTAAGAAGGAAAGTGGCAGGATAGTTAAGGCATTCACATACCTAACAAGTAAACCGTGAAGTTCTAGGTTTGATTCCCAGCCCTGCCCTTTTTCTTCTCAGTTTGACGAGAAAATCAAACTGAATGTCTAAGTCCTTCCATTGAGACTGTAAACTGAGGCCCTGTGTGCGGATGCACGGAGAACGTCTTGTGCACATGTTAAAAACCCATTCCACCTTTCGAAAAAGTAGGCTATTTTGTGCAGGTAAGTAAGGATGAAAAAACTTAAAAAAAAACCCCAACAACCCACGCACACAGGTGAGGTGTTTAGATACCATCCCTGAAGTTCGAATGTAGCTACCTTAATGGTGGAAATGGTTGCATATGCAAAAACTTCATGATTAGTGAACCTTGGAGCTCTAGCTGAGGAATCACACACACACACACACACACACACACACACACACACACACACACACACACACACACACACACACACACACACATACACACACACATACACACACACAAATCAAACTGATCTAAAATATGGTCCTGGAGCCTGTCAAAAAGGTGGAGTTGTGCCACAAGGTAAAAGTTTATCCTGACTGCTCAATACTCACCAAAATGTCCAGTTGCTGAAAGGTATCCAAGGTCTCTCTGACCACTCTCTCCGTGTCCTCTTCCTTGCTCAGGTCTGCTGTCACCAGCAGTGGCTGAAATAAAACATACGCACGTTAAAGACATATGGCAACATACAACTTCTCTTATGGTCAGATCTGCTGTTATCAACAGTGGTTAAAATAAAACGTACACATTTAAGACATATGGCAACATACAACTTCTCTTATGGTCAGATCTGCTGTTATCAACAGTGGTTAAAATAAAATGTACACATTTAAGACATATGGCAACACACCATTTCTCTTATGGTCAGATATGCTGTATTCAACAGTGGCTGAAATAAAACATACACACCTTAAAGACACATGGCAACACACAACTTCTCTTATGGTCAGTCAGATATGCTGTATTCAACAGTGGCTGAAATAAAACATACACATGTTAAAGACATATGGCAAAGCACAACTTCTCTGGAGGTCAGATCTGCTGTCACCAGCAGTGGCTGAAATGCATACACATGTTAAAGACACATGGCAACACACAACTTCTCTGGAAGTCGGATCTCCTGTCACCTGCAGTGTCTGAAATACATACATATCTTAAAGACATATGGCAACACATCACTTCCTTGGTCAGATCTGCTGTTATCAGCAAAGGGTGAAATATAATTATACACATGTGGCAACACACAACTGTCCTGGTCAGGTACACAGTAGCAAAAAGCCCCCAAACCCATGTATACAGTAAAAGTGTGCACATGCTACAAACATGTGGCAATACAAACATGTGGCAATACACAATATCCTTGATCAGGTACACAGTAGCAAAACCTCCTCATTCCATGTACACAGTACAGATGTTACAGAGTTGCGGCAACACACAACATTTCTGGTTAGGTCTGCTATCATCATCTGCCACAAGTGTCAAAAAGAAACCTGCTGTGGTCTTAGCATTCTCCAGCTACAGGTTCAAATCCCGTTTGGGCCCAAAACTTTTCCCCTATCCATTAGATCATGGGTGGTTGTCTGGGTGCTAGTCTTTCGGATGAGACGATAAACTGAAGTCCTGTGTGTTACACATAATTTTCTAGCACGCATAAAAGAATCCACAGGAACAAGAGGGTTGTCCCTGGCAAAATTCGGTAGAAAAAAGCCTCTCTGATGGGGAAACGAATACAGTTGCAGACAGGAACTTAGGAAAAAGAAAAAAATAATGGGTGGCACTACACTTGTGGCAACGTGCTCTCCCCAGGGAGAACAGCCTGAATTTCATGCAGAGAAATCTGCTGTGACATAAAATGGTATAAATAAATAGATAAGCCACCATGCCAAATTTCTCAAAATGCTTTAGTCTAACGCATCAGGGTGACATCAGTTGGATGATATATGTTGACTATGGACACTAAAGCGCTCAGACAAATGCACAGAGATCAATCATGGAAGCTGACTTCCTTAGCTTACTAGGGCTCTAAGTAAATGATCAGACAGCTGCCAGACTAAGTCCTTTCGGACAAGACTATAAACCGAGGCCCCAAGTGCGAACGCACGCATAAAATTGCGCACACATTAAATCCTCTTCCGCTTTTTGCAAGAGTAGGCCACTGCGTGCCGGTGGGAACAGATGATGAGAATTACAAAACTGCAAACACACAAGAACTGGACATAAAAAAAAGCACACAAAAGCTTAATATTCCATTATCCTCGATATAATAAAAGAATAAATGAATAAATAAAAAATAAATAGATAAAGAAATACCTTGGTGTTCCCTGACACAGCTGCACATTCCTCTCCTGTGGCCTGCAGCTCCTGACTGCTGCGTCCCACCAGAGCCAGCCTGGCCCCCAGTGCTGCAAACCTCACTGCTGTCTGCTTGCCGATGCCGGAACTGGCTCCTGGTGCAAGGTCAGAGACAAAAGACAAGAGTTGTGGTTTGTTTCTGATCGGTCTGTAGAGGTGTTTATTGATTCCTTGACTAAAGTGAACAGATTATTGGCTCCCTGACTATACTGATCTGTTCATGGAGGTGACATTGCCAATTGATGGTATTGACTCCCTTACTAAAGTGAAGTCATTACCCCCTACTAAATTGAGGATGGCACTGTCTCCACAACTTGATTAAATGACAAACCTGACATCCTTACTAAATTGATGGTGTTATTATCTCCCTGATTAAAGTCAAGATCTGCCCATGTCACTGGCACTGCCTCCCTGTCTGACATGACATTAATTTTGATCTAAGCCACATCACATTTGACAAAACATGCTATGACCAAGACGATGCTTCATCAACAGCACAACTAAGTACCTTGGTCAATATGATTGTGAGTGCATGCTGGAAGTGTGACACTAGTTATCACCACAGGGGGCATTTATTTTGATTTGTTACCTAACGGGTCAGTACCCTGGTTAGCGTGCCAGTGAATGGCTGTAACACTAGTTATCATCACAGAGACATCATTTTGATCTGTAACAAAGAGAGAAGTATCACAGAAATGAGAAAACTTAAATGATTAAAAGTGTAGCCTAAAAGGAAACATAATTTCGACGAACTCGACGAACATAAACAAAAAATAGGGCCTAGAATCACAAGCCCAGCAAATGCGTATGTTAGGCTAATAGGTTGCGTTGTGAACTACGCGATCAAAGCTAGAAAGTTAGCTATAAAGCTACCATCAACACAAAAACCTGACGCCCTTACAACTGTGACGGATAAGTCATAATATGCAACCTGTTATAAGCGCCACTTTCCCGTCGAAACGTGGGATGATCGTACCAACTTCATATGAAGCCATATTTCCTAAGCGTATAAACTACGGACAGAGTACCCTCCCTGGAATCATAGGCCAATGATGCTTAAAATTAATTCCTTCATTCTGTAATTACCGTCACGCCCACAGTGAGGGTTGTGTAATGTGTTTACTCATAACGGAAAATTAGCTTTATTGGTATTGACGCCTTTCTGCTCGATGTGTGTGTGTGTGTGTGTGTGTGTGTGTGTGTGTGTGTGTGTGTGTGTGTGTGTGTGTGTGTGTGTGTGTGTGTGTGTGTGTGTGTGTGTGTGTGTGTGTGTATTATTTAGTTATTTATTCATTTATTCGTTTATCTTTATTTTATTCTTTTATATCGAGGATAATGGGATAAGCACTCTTGCGCTTTTTTACATCCAGTCCCCGTGTGTATGCAGTTTTGTAAATGTAATGTGTTCCCACCGGCACACGATGGCCTACTCTTACGGAAAGCGGAACAGGATTTAACGTGTGTGCAAGATGTTCTGGGTGCGTTCACACACGGGACCTCGGTTTATAGTCTCATCCGAAGGACTTTGGGGGAGGTGGAGTCAGCACTGATGTTAACTCCAGGAGAAAAATCTCCTTGAACGGGAATCGAACCCGGGTCGTCAAAGTGCGAGCGCAATGTTCAGACCACTAGGCTATCCCGTGTGTGTGTGTGTGTGTGTGTGTGTGTGTGTGTGTGTGTGTGTGTGTGTGTGTGTGTGTGTGTGTGTGTGTGTGTGTGTGTGTGTGTTTATTTATTCATATCGAGGATAATGGAATAAGCACTCTTGCTTCTTTTTTTTTTTACACCCAGTCCCCATGTTTATGCAGTTTTGTAAATGTCAACTGTTCCCACCGGTACACAATGGCCTACTCTTACGAAAAACGGAACAGGACTTAACGTGTGCGCAAGATGTTCTGCGTGCGCTCGCTCACAGGGCCTCAGTTTATAGTCTTATCCGGACTTGTGTGTGTGTATGTGTGTGTGTGTGTGTGTGTGTGTGTGTGTGTGTGTGTGTGTGTGTGTGTGTGTGTGTGTGTGTGTGTTCGGGCAAGCTGCATCCAAATCAAGAGCTCTGATACCCTTTTGCTGCTACCGGTTCGAATTGACAGGATAGCCTGGTGGTCAGAGTGATGCGCTCGTGATCTGCCGAGTCACTCAAGAAGTCCAGTGGTTAATGCAAGGATATTGGGCAAAGCCTGCAAATGAGAGTGACATCATGTTTCTCAGCATACACACACTTTGCACACTCCTGAACAATACTGGCATAGGAAACACCATGTTGTCCATCTGTTTCTCCACTTTTTAAATACTTTTTTTTCTATCATGCAGACATGCCTTCTGAGAGATTATAAATATAAAGCCAAAGAGGCGTTCCTTGTTTGTTTGCTTGTCTGTTTTTTTCTCCTTAGTTTACTAATTAATGTTTATTCACCAGAAGGTGATTGAGACAATGATACCACTTATTATAGACCAAATATAACCTCCTTCTCCCTCTCCACTTAACCACAGCATCCTATCCCCTCCTCCTATCCCCCACTGTTAAACCTCCTTTACCTACCACCTTTCCCCTCCCCAATATACACACCTCCCTCCTATCTACCCCCCCTGCTGGCCTATCTACCCCCTCCTCCTTGTCCTGTCTCCTCCCCATACCTCTCCCCCCTCCCTGTGGTGGCTTCCCCCCCACCTCCTCCCCCACCTCCTCCCCCCACCCTCCTCTCCCCCCCCACCTCCTCACCTCCTCCTCCCCCTCCAGGCACAAACACAAGAAGATAGACAACACATCTCCTCCAAAGCTCAGAGGATTAGAAGTTAGGGGGAGATCCCTGTAAAGATCTGCCATTTCTAACTCGACTTAAGTTACTGCTATCTATTTTTTTTATGGCATGTTATCAAACAAACAATTCCAAACTTTGAAGGTGTTTTCCTATTTTAGTTTGAAAATGAAAAAATATATATATTTACAATCATTTACTTCATCTTGTACTTGTTCAAGACAGGTAAACAGCAATTCCTACAAATTCATATAAAAGTTGTTGCTTTTTTCCCCTGATATAGCAACTTTTATCTGGACTACTAAGCAACTTTAAACATTTAAAAGGGATTGAATTGATAGTCTCTGAAGGGGAAGTAATACTGATATGAAATAGCCACATGGCATGTGTGTGTGTGTGTGTGTGTGTGTGTGTGTGTGTGTGTGTGTGTGTGTGTGTGTGTGTGTGTGTGTGTGTGTGTGTGTGTGTGTGTGTGTGCATGTGTGTGTGTGTGTGTGTGTGTGTGTGTGTGTGTGTGTGTGTGTGTGTGTGTGTGTGTGTGTGTGTGTGTGTGTGTGTGTGTGTGTGTGTGTGTGTGAAAATCATGATATTTTGCCCAAAAAGTTCTTGTGACATGTTTATATATGGTAGAAAAACTTTGGAAGTTGTTAAGTATTTTAAATATTTAGGAATTATTTTCAGTGAGAGTGGCAGTTTTGCAAAATGTAAGGAAAATGCTTAATCAAGCTCGTAAAGTCATGTTTAGTCTGATAAGGACTGCATGGCAAAAAGAACTACCTATACATGTGACACTTGATTTGTTCGATAAAATTGTTTTATCTGTTTTGTTGTATGGGTGTGAAATTTGGGGTTATGAAAACGTAGTAATAATTAAAAAGTCCTAGTTAAATTTTAAAAAATATGTTTTTCGTTTAAAACGTATGATGTCAAATTCATTAGTATATGGAGAAGGGGGTAGATACTCCTTGTCTATTCTGTTCCAATGGTTTGTTTTGGGATGTAGCCCGTGACTTTCATCCTGGAAAGCTATCCTCAAATGTTTACCAGAGGATGAAAGATTTACATGAAAATCTCTGATTCAATCAGCATGGCTAAATAAGATACAGAACATTTTAGTGCACAGCAGATTTGACTTTGTGGGAGAGACAGTTTTGTTCAACTATCAATTCTACCAGTTTATGTAATTATCAAAACATTCTTAATGGAAAAGTTTGTTAATGAATGGAGAGCTGAGCTGTGGGATAATAGTAGATGCCTTTAGTACAAAAACTATAAAACCAATTTTAGTATGGAAAACTATATAACTTGTTGGCCAGATGTGTATGTTTAGTTTTATAAAATTTAGTTGTAATTGTCACAAGCTTTCTATTGGGATTGGATGTCTCCATAACATACCACGGGAAGAAAGAGTATGTTCAAAATGCAATATGTCTGTTTTAGGGGGAAAATTTATTCTTATCATGGAATATTTCATACTTTAAATATTTACGACAAGATTTTATTCCTCAGCAGTTTTTTCAACCCATGTCCAGTTATGATTTTTGCAGTCTGTGGAAATGTAAATCTTGAAAAGTTCTCCTGTCTCCCTCAAAGCTCATAACATTTGAAGGTTTTTCTTGAAATTTCATTTGTTGTCTTTCACAAGTGTAGAGTGTGTCTTTTACAGAAATTTATATACTTTAAAATGTCTGGAGTCTTTAATATTGTTTGTTTATCATTTTGCAATGAATTGTTGCTTTTCAGTTCCCGTTAGTATTGTTGAATTCGTTTGTTATCTTCCATGCACCAAAAGGGGTGAAAGGAATGAAATCTTGAATCGTGTGTGTGTGTGTGTGTGTGTGTGTGTGTGTGTGTGTGTGTGTGTGTGTGTGTGTGTGTGTGTGTGTGTGTGTGTGTGTGTGTGTGTGTGTGTGTGTGTGTGTGTGTGTGTGTGTGTGTGGCTAGGGGGTGTGTGTGTGTGTGTGTGTGTGTGTGTGTGTGTGTGTGTGTGTGTGTGTGTGTGTGTGTGTGTGTGTGTGTGTGTGTGTGTGGAGTGTGTGTGTGTGTGTGTGTGTGTGTGTGTGTGTGTGTGTGTGTGTGTGTGTGTGTGTGGCTAGGTTGTGTGTGTTGTGTGTGTGTGTGTGTGTGGTGTGTGTGTGTGTGTGTGTGTGTGTGTGTGTGTGTGTGTGTGTGCATGCCTGTTTATTTCTCTTTCTTTATTTCTGGTCCATCGGTCTGGAATTACCCCCCCCCCTCTCTCTCACTATGCTAAAAGCCTACTTATGACAGTTTTCAATCCAGTCTCAAGATATACTTATTTCAAACATAAAAATTTCCCCTCCTGTTTCATTTCTTATCTGTCCCTGCACTGCCCCAGATAACAAATTTGCCAATGGCAACTGTCTTCAAACTGTAGCTTGTTTTACCTGTGTTAACTTATGCTGCATGTATTTAGAATTTCTGACATATTCTATATGCTGATAAAACGTTAATTTATTTTAAGGCAATATTACCCCCCTTCAAAGGCTGTCATAACAGTTATGTTCCTTTTTTATTGTTTGAAGTTACTCAGAAGTCCAGAGGAAAATCTGTATCTAATGTAAATGAAGCAGCAATATTTTTAATATATAAAATTGTAGACTGCTGTTTACTTGTTTGAAACAAGTACATGGTTACAAGAAATGTTTAAGATTAAGTTTTTTTTTCAATTTCCGATCAGACATGGGAAAAGAACCTGTAAAGTGTGGAATTGTTAGTGTAATAATATGTTGCAAAACTATGAAGGCAACAACTTAATCTTAGAATTAGGAATGGCAGATCTCTACGGGGATCGCCCCCTAACTTCTAATCCTCCGAGCTATGGAGGAGATGTGTTGTCTATCTTCCCTTATTTGTGCTTCTTTTCTTTTCTTTTTTGAAGAGGAAGGGGATAGTCAGGAGGGGGATAAATAGAGAGGGGAGGGGAGGAGATGGGATAGGCAGAAGGAGGGGGGAGGACCAAGGTGGTAGAGGGTGATATGTAGGTGGGGGGGGGGGGGAGAAGGGGAATAGGTAGGAGGGGGATAGGTAGGGAAAAGAGGGGGATAGGGAGGGGGAGACAGGGGAAGGGGGGATAGGTGGGGGAGGAGAGGTGGGGGAGGAGAGGTAGGGGAATAGGTGGGGGAGGAGAGGTAGGGGAATAGGTGGGGGAGGAGAGGTAGGGGAA
This sequence comes from Stramonita haemastoma, assembly GCA_030674155.1. Classification (NCBI taxonomy): domain Eukaryota; kingdom Metazoa; phylum Mollusca; class Gastropoda; order Neogastropoda; family Muricidae; genus Stramonita; species Stramonita haemastoma. The sequence continues at coordinate 10,917,538 of CM060327.1, read as the reverse complement.
TAGGTGGGAGGGAGGTAGGGGAATAGGTGGGGGAGGAGAGGTAGGGGAATAGGTGGGTGGGATGCCGAGGAGGGGGGGGGGGAGAGGTAGGTGGGTGGGAGGAGAGGGGGATAGGTGGGTGGAATGGGGGAGAGGTAGATGGTGGAGGAGGATAGGTAAGTGGGAGGAAGGAGAGGAAAGGGGGAGGAGAGGTAGGTGGGATTGGGAGGGGGATATGGCGGATTAAAAGCATCAAAATTGCCAATTTCCAGGAGTCTTGCATAACTCCACTGTTTACCATAACCCCCAGAGGGCACAGGTTCATTGTTCCCACGATAATATTGTTCACTGTGACAGTAGGTATGTGTATACAAACTGGCTTGCTGTCACTCTTCATGTCAGAATTTAATCCTTGGCGGCTGTGCTAAATAGGGTTTCTCCACTGGAGTTAACATCAGTGTCAACTCCACTCCCCCCAAAAGTCCTTCGGATGAGACTATAAACATCTGAAACATGTATCATGTGAAAGGACTGTTTGCATCAATAAATATGCAGTGCAGGTGTTCGTGTGTGTGTTCGCTTGCGGGCGCGCAGACAGACAGACGGACGGACAGACAGACAGACAGACAGACAGACAGACAGACAGACAGGCAGACAGACAGAAAAACAGACAGCAACAAAACTCTCCCCATCTCTCTTTTTCTCTCTCTGCCACTATGTATGTATGTATGTATGTATGTATGTATGTATGTATGTATGTATGTATGTATGTATGTATGTATGTATGTATGTATGTATGTATGTATGTATGTATGTATGTATGTATGTATGTATGTATGTATGTATGTATGTATGTATACGTGCGAACGTACGTACGTGCGTACGTACGTACGTACCTATCTATCTATCTATCTATCTATCTATCTATCTATCTATCTATCTATCTATGTCGACAATTGTGTGTGTGTGTGTGTGTGTGTGTGTGTGTGTGTGTGTGTGTGTGTGTGTGTGTGTGTGTGTGTGTGTGTGTGTGTGTAAATGTGCGTACGTCAGTCTGCCATGACACACAGAGGAGAGAGAGAGAGAGAGAGAGAGAGAGAGAGAGAGAGAGAGAGAGAGAGAGAGAGAGAGAGAGAGGAGAGAGAGAGAGAGAGAGAGAGAGAGAGAGAGAGAGAGAGAGAGAGAGAGATTGAGATTCAGAGACAGACAGACAAATTAAGAGGGACAGACAGAAAAAAACAGACAGAGAAGAAACACACACACACAAACACACACACACACACACATACACACACACACACACACACACACACACACACACACACACACACACACACACCACACACACTAATAACGTGACAGACATGGACCACCAATCAGAGAAAGGAAAAGACAGAAGGGTAGTCAACAAAACCAGAAAAACCACGCTCTTTTCCGTATACAGTCTTTATTACTTTTGTTCTTATTCGTGATAAAGTTCACCATAACAAGAATAGCATCCGTTTGTAGTATACGTTTAAATTAATCAGCATCTGCAGTAATAGACCATATGAACAAATGCCATCATAATGATCATAACGAGCTGTCATACCCATTGCCCTATTCATTACATGACAGACTCGTTCCACAACTTGTACAAATCCATAACAAGTATCACCATATACTTTCCATACCCGCAGTCTTGTTCAACACCAACTTGTGATAAAATATGCAACGAATCCAGTTTTGTACTTACACATCTCAGTTTTTACGAATTCATTAACAAAAATCAGCATACACTAAAAGCACACACCCGCAGTACTGTACAAAACTGAAGTACTGCCCTCCCACCCCGAAAAAAACGCAAAGAAACAAAAAATTTAATGTATTGCAATATATATCATGCACGACAAGATTTCAATTCGCAAAAAAAACCGAATTTTTTTTAAAAAGAAGTACCAGTTTCCATGCAAAAAGACGTCTCAATGTTTTAAAGCATCTTAGACACTCTCCACCAATAGCAAAAGTCAATAGGGGAAAAAATCAACGACAAAAAAAAAAAAAAATCAACATTTTATACAAAGTTAAGAGGAGTCAACTCAGTGGTTAAAATCAGGTCAGGTCAGGTCAGGTCAGTCGTCTACATTCCTGCTATCGTTGGTAGGAGCTCCACGCAATGCCACCAGGGTTCACCATCTTTCTTTGTCTCTGCTGAGTTCTACAAACTCCTGTGGCCCTCCCAGACCACTGACCTCTGGGATGTTGGCAGTGCAGGATGTCTGTGGTCTGCATATTTTCCTTCTGCCCTCACCCTTGCCTTGGAAAAGTGTCGTCATCAGATTTGTCTGTGTGTTTCTGTTTGCATGACCAAAAATAGCTCAGTCTACTCTTATCAATTTTAGCCAACATTTGTTCATTGCTAAAATCTGTGTGTGTGTGTGTGTGTGTGTGTGTGTGTGTGTGTGTGTGTGTGTGTGTGTGTGTGTGTGTGTGTGTGTGTGTGTGTGTGTGTGTGTGTGTATGATGTGTGTGTGTGTGTGATGTGTGTGTGATGTGTGTGTGTGTGAGCGCATGCGCGCGCGCGCGCGTGTGTGTGTGTGTTGGTCTGTGCACACCCTAAACCCTTCCCCGTCTGTGCCCTGAGAGTTCATTGCTAAAATCTCTGTGAGTGTGTGTGTGTGATGTGTGTGTGTGTGTGTGTGTGTGGTGTGTGTGTGTGTGTGTGTGTGTGTGTGTGTGTGTGTGTGTGTGTGTGTGTGTGTGTGTGTGTGTGAGCGCAAGCGTGGCGTGTGTGTGTTGGTCTGTGCACACCCTTAATCCTTCCCCCCACCCCTCTGCTTCCGCCACAGTCTTCTGTTGCACCAACACACATCAATGTTAATGCAAATAGGCCTACAGCACAGTAAAATAAATAACTTATTGAATTAAACAGCTGGAATAAACGTAGAAAGAGACAGAGCCAGCAGAAAACAAACCAACCAACCCCCTCCCCCCTCCCCCAACAAAATGAAGGAAGATGTAGAATAAATGATCAATTAGGCTTTTATGTGAATAGTCAAATATGTTGCGAACTAAAAAACAAAACAAAACAAAACAACAGCAAACAAACCCCAACAGACACCTAAGGATATATAAGCAGCAGATAAAAAATAATGCATCAATAACTAGCTAGATAAATCAGAAAGCAGCAGATAAAAAATAATGCATCAATAACCAGATAGATAAAACAGAAAGTATAATCAGTGACTCCATCAGTCCAACGACCCAAAACGTAATCTTGTTTCATAAAGTAAACAAAACATATTCATAAAATAATTAGGCCTTTGATACCACAACAACTAAAACCAATCATTGACAATTCAATCACTTGACAAACTAATCAACTTTACACAAAAGCAAATTACTTTTGTAGCTTGACGTTCGTAGCACGAGGGAGAGAATCATATTACCAAAGAGGAGGGAACTCTGTTACCAGGACCCACAATTTCACAATCATTACAATCATGATGAAAATACTAAACTACAGTTTTTCTTACTCTTTGGAGACACGAAAAAGTTTACAAACAATGCGATATATTATATTATATTATATATATATATATATATTATATATATATATATATATATATCGATGTATGTATGTATCAAAGCATTGCATTTTGCAATTTGTTGTTCTTCAACATTTCATTAGAATACTCATGTTTTAGCCTACAGAAGTCTGTGAATCTCAAAAGAATGTACTTTATAATATTCAAAGTTACAGCCTTGAGTGAGTAAGTGAAAGAGAGAGAGAGGTGTACACACACACACACAAGTATATATATATATATATATATATATATATATATATATATATATATATATATATATATATATATATATATATATATATATATATATATATATGCAAATAAGTTATAGAGTGTAAAAAGAATTTACACGTTCATAAAACAAATTACAGTACAGGAAATATGCACAACTGTAATCATCAATATGCCATTTGTTTGTTATGAGTGGATTATACGATGTAGATATCTAGATTTCTGAATATTTTGTAAAATTGCCATTTTCCAAGTGTGTGGATTATATGCTTTAAAAAACAGGAGCCACAAGTAATATAACTATAGAGCCAAATGCAAATGCAAGTGGGCAGTTTCAAAATCGATACAAAATGGCAGCCCCTTGGCTTTGAAAACAAATCCAAAAAAGTTGAAATCCCCAGAACCAAAATAAAAGTAGAGAGAGGCCATATCCGAGTAGTTAGGACAGGTAGACCTCAATTCCAGGGGTCAAGAAAGTCGTGGGTTCAAATCTTGGCGGTGTGGCGAATATGGGTCAGGAGTTTTACGATCTCCCAGGTCAACTTCAAGTGTAGGCCTACCAGTGCCTTCATTCCTTCGTGTATAAATGCATGCAGAAGATCACAGATGCAGGTTAAAGACCAAGTAATTCATGTAAGCTTTTAGTGGGCGACAGAAACACGAACATACCCAGCATGCATCCCATGTGGCTACCTTCACGGTGGGCAAAAACGGTTGCATACGTAAAATCTCACAAATAGTGAACCTCGGAGCTCTAGCCTAGGAACAAAAAACCCCAAACAAACAAAAACCAACAAACCAACAACAAAAAAAAGCAAACCCCCCCCCAAACAAATCCAAACAAACAAAAGAAAACAAACGAAAACCCAAGCAAAAGTCTAAAGTCTATTAAAACCCCTTAAGTTAAAAACCGCATCCCCAGCCAAACATAGATCTAGCATGAGGAAGCTTCAGGACAGAAGCGAAAATTTGCTGAGAATAAAAGAAAAGATGAAGTTGAACTCAGTCGTGCTTTTATCATTTACTTTACTGTTTTATCTCAGCTGTGTGCTTGGAGGTAGAGGCGCCCAGCAGAATTGTTTTATTTTATTTTATCAAGACAACTATATCTATCTGTATCTATCTGTCTATCTATCTGTCTGTCTGTCTATCTGTCTGTCTGTCTGTCTGTCTGTCTGTCTGTCTGTCTGTCTGTCTATCTATCTATCTATCTATCTATCTATCTATACCATCTGCAAACTCCCCACCCTTGAGAATTCAACAGAAAAAGGGCTTGGTAGGGCAAGGGTGTGGACATCAGAATAAAAAATGTTTGTGGGAACAGCGGATAAAGCAGCATAGAAAGAAAAGTATCCTGTGATTACTCCCCCCCCAACACACACACACACACACACACCACACACACACACACACATACACACACACACACACACACACACACACACACACACACACACACACACACACACACACACACACGTATATACAGAAACACAAAAAAGATAGTGCCCTGCTGTTGTGACTTGAAGCCGTCGGCTCATGGCAAACTCAAAATGTACAAGAAAAATCATTTGCAGCAAAAACCATGTAAATAATAATGATAATATAATCATGACTACAGCAATATTTATTTATACATATCACTACCACCCAAGATGCCAGTTGCGCATTTCCAAGCCAGCAGAATATGACACTGACGGTCCTGGGAGCTACTACTACTGAATATTCATGAAGATACAAAAACTATAGATACACGTGACCCCAACATCTCTGGACCAATCAGGCAAGAGACCTTGGATGTAGCCCATTTGTTAACGTCACACACAAAAAAATGAATATTCAAATTTGAGTCAGCCCACACCAAGAAGTTTTAATTAAACCAATCAGGAGGTAAGCCTCGTGTAGTGGAGTCCGTGAAGCTTCACAATTCTCATGAATATTCATCAAGTCAAGTCCGAAAGGTCACCGAATGACGTGACCCCAAAACAACTCATTGTCCAATCAGGAAGGGACTTGCTTGTAACCCGCGTGGTGAGAGCCCATGTGTTTTCCGGGAGGGTAGATGACTCTGCCGTGACTGTACATGTACTTCATCTTGCCCACGTACAGGTTGCTTCCCTTCTCCTTCACTCCCGTCATCGGCTCCAGCTGTGAACAGGGTTACCATCGTCATCATTATCATCATCATCATCGTCGTCGTCGTCGTCGTCATCATCGTCATCATCATCATCACCACCATCACCACCACCACCACCACCACCACCACCACCATCATCATCATCATCATCAT
>CM060327.1:10884081-10903869 GCA_030674155.1 Stramonita haemastoma | reverse complement strand
GGTAAAGCAGCGAGGGAGAGGAGATGGGCACCACCCTCAATAATGCTGGCCCCTAGAGAAGCTGAGGCCTCTGATGCCTCGCTCCCCTATGACCGCATATGTTATGGGACACCTTTACCTACCTTTACCTACTGATGTTGTACGTTGTCACTGTCCAGCACAGAAAATTTATCTCTGTTTAAGGGTGACATCAACTACTGTATAAATATATATCTCAAAACAGACAATTTCATGTAGGTTACTATGGGCAGGAATTAACATTAATGGATAAAAGAATAAAGTAAGAATAGTGAAGGTAGCGATATTTAAATGTTGGGATTGGCACAGGGTGTCCATTCTGATGTGTTATTTGCCCATATGACATTTTTTTATATTTATATACTTTGAAATGTTTTATCTTCTTTTACACTATTTTTTGTAACTTGGAGAACATAAATTGAGTGGAATGGCTGGCATCCTCAGCACAGCCTGGTTTTGTTGGCCTTATAGAATGAAATTCTTTGGGCAATTTGCCATTTAATTTTTTTTCAAATTGATGGTGTTGGATATTGGAATGTATTAGGTGGTGTTGGGTTTGATCTCAAAATGAATGTTACTGAAGCGAAATGATATCACAGCCCTGAGATGGCTTTCATGGTAGGTAGGGCTATGAACAACATGAAATGAAATTAAACATGTGCATTGTCCCCCTGTGTGCATGGTCTTGAACGCATTGTCCTGAAGTGAACATTGTCCTGAAGTGAGCATTGTCTTGATGTGAGCATTGTCCTGAAGTGAGCATTGTCCTGATGTGAACATTGTCCTGATGTGAGCATTGTCCTGATGTGAACATTGCCCTGATGTGAACATTGCCCTGATTGTGGCATTGTCCTGATGATGTGAGCATTGTCCTGACGATGTGAGCATTGTCCTGATGTGAGCATTGCCCTGATGTGAACATTGCCCTGATGTGAACATTGCCCTGATGTGAGCATTGTCCTGATGATGTGAGCATTGTCCTGAAGTGAGCATTGTCCTGATGTGAACATTGTCCTGATGTGAGCATTGTCCTGATGTGAGCATTGTCCTGAAGTGAACATTGCCCTGATGTGAACATTGCCCTGATGTGAGCATTGTCCTGATGATGTGAGCATTGTCCTGATGATGTGAGCATTGTCCTGATGTGAGCATTGTCCTGAAGTGAGCATTGTCCTGATGTCCTGATGTGAGCATTGTCCTGATGTCCTGATGTGAACATTGTCCTGATGTGTGCATTGTCCTGATGTGAGCATTGTCCTGATGTCCTGATGTGAGCATTGTCCTGATGTGAACATTGTCCTGATATGTGAACATTGTCCTGATGTGAACATTGTCCTGATATGTGAACATTGTCCTGATGTGAGCATTGTCCTGATGTGAACATTGTCCTGAAGTGACCATTGTCCTGAAGTGAACATTGCCCTGATGTGAACATTGTCCTGAAGTGAGCATTGTCCTGAAGTGAGCATTGTCCTGATGTGAACATTGTCCTGATGTGAGCATTGTCCTGATGTGAGCATTGTCCTGATGTGAGCATTGTCCTGATGTGAGCATTGTCCTGATGTGAACATTGTCCTAAAGTGACCATTGCCCTGAAGTGACCATTGTCCTGATGTGTGTGCAGCCCCCCGTTCTCTGCTGGAGGAGAACCGGCAGCTGAAGGAGCAGCGCACCTGTAAGATCTGCATGGACGAGGAGGTGTGCGTGGTGTTTGTGCCCTGTGGGCACCTGGTCTGCTGTGCCACCTGTGCCCCGCCCCTCAGCAAGTGCCCCATCTGCCGCTCCACCATCCGGGGCACCGTGCGCACCTACATGTCCTGAGATGTTTAACCTGCGACACTGGCGGCTTGATTGGCACCGTGCGGACCTACATGTCCTGAGATGTTTAACCTGCCACACTGGCGGCTTGATTGGCACCGTGCGGACCTACATGTCCTGAGATGTTTAACCTGCGACACTGGCGGCTTGATTGACCTCCCAGCGCTAGTCTTCTGTCTGCCACTGTCTGTGCATGTTATATCCCTCCCTCGAGATGTTTAACTCACAACCTAGGAGAGGAAAGTGTGTTACAGCCAGGTTTGTTGGGGGGGGGGGGGGCAGCAGCTGCTCTGTGTGTTTGTGTGTGTGCGTGCGTGCGTGCATGTGTGCGTACGTGCGTGAGCGCATGCTGAGCTAGGTGTGAGGTCACCGTGTTACACGCTGAGCGATCACTGTGTAACACACTGACATGTCACTGGGATCGCCACCAGCAGTGACAACATAGGAAAAGGAAGTCAGAGCATTGATAGTGACCCAAAGCAGCTGGGCCCCCTTATATCCAGGCTTGCTTGGCAGCTTTACTTTAAAGCCCGTTTTCTTCAGCCAGCGTCTTTATCAAAACTACGATTCCCCCTCACATCTATCTGTCAGTTTTATGATTGAAAACTGGATGGGGAAACGTGAAGGCAACTTTAGCTACACACAAGTTCAGTTCAGAGACGAATTCAGTCAGTGCGGTCAGTGATGGGTTAACAGATCAGACAGCAGTTCAGGTCTTGGGTTCTTCGGCACAGCTCACTACCTTAGTACTGTACTTCTGTTGTTGTGACCACTGTGAAGGAAGGAGCAGTCATTGTTCTGGAGCACACAACAATGCGCAGATTAAGTGTCTGATAAAACAAAAAAAATTATCGTAGAGACACTATATTACATTGTGATTGGGGTGGGGGGAGGGGTGTCCGCTTTCTTCAATGGGGAAAGGTGTCTCCCTTTTGAAAAAAACAAAACAAACTAAACAAAGTAAGCAGCAGGTCTGTAGAGTGAAAGTTTCAGAACTGTGAGGACAATACATTGTCTGCAAGGACTGTGGTGGTGTGTCCTATGTATAATTTGTACATGGCCAGGTATACACAAAACGGTGGGCACAGTCTTGCTGGTGAGTATTGTGGACAGGGAGGGGACAGTCTTTGACTCTGAAGGCTCCACTGCCACAGAACACAGAATCAGAGATCTGTCCTACTGCGTACATTACAGTGTATAAACTGCTTTCACAGTATGAGGTTATATGGCCCCATGCCTGACTGATATTCTAGAGAGAACATCAACTTTTTGTGAGTAAATACTGTAACTGCCATTGCTGTGACTTGGTGTTGGGTTTTTTTTTTTTTGGGGGGGTTGTTGTTGGGTTTTTTTTTTTGGGGGGGTGGGGTTGGGGGTTGTGGTAAAGTTACCTTTGCCGTTTCTTTTGTGTCATAGATACTGATTGTTTTTTTTTCTGGTGAATTCATTTATCATTGTTTCTTTATGTGCAATAGTTACGTGGGGTTTTTTTTTCTGGTGATGCTATTTTCATTGCTGCTTTGTTGTTTAATGGTTTTGATTCATTGGTTTTGGGGGGTGGGGGTGGGGAAGTTGTGGGTTGGGGGGGGGTGTTCTTGTGAGACCGTCATCATTGCTGTATTTTCGTGTTTGCATGTGTACTCGTTTCCCTATGAGAGTGGCTTTTTTTTCCCTACACAGTTTAGCCAGGGACAACCTGCTTGTTGCTGTGTGTTCTTTTGCACCTGCTGAATCAGTATCGTCTCTGGGACCTTGGTTTATCATCTCATCCAAAAGGCTTGTACCCAGACCACCACCCGAGATATTGTGTTTGAGGGAAAGAGTTTACTCCAGCAGGGATCGAACCCACACCTCTCGGTTTTTTGGCAAGTGGTTTACCTCTGGACCACTGATATACAGCAGACACTCAGGTTGGCGTCTAGGGGTCTTGTTTTGTTTTCTATGTATGGGAGAGTGCATGCTTGCAGGTGTGTATGTTAGCATTCTTGGACATGTACATGTGTGTGTGTGTGTGTGTGTGTGTGTGTGTGTGTGTGTGTGTGTGTGTCCTTTTTATTTATTTATTCTTCTATTTCAAGGATAATGGAATAAGCACTCTGTGCTTTTTTTACATCCAGTCCTCATGTGTATGCAGTTTTGTAAATTTTGTCATCCATTCCCACTGGCACACAATGGTCTTCTCCTCCGAAAAGTGGAACAGGTTTTAACATAATTATGTGCAAGATGTTTTGTGTACGTTTGCACAGGGGAGCTCGGTTTATAGTTTCATCCGAAGGACTTTTCGGGGGAGTTGAGTCAGCACTGATGTTAACTCTAGAAGAAAAATCCTCTTGAATGAGATTCGAACCCAGGATATCAGATCATGAGTGTAATGTGCATCACTCTGACTACCAGGCTATTCTCTCCCGTGTACCTGTGTGTGTGTGTGTGTGTGTGTGTGTGTGTGTGTGTGTGTGTGTGTGTGTGTGTGTGGAATGTGGAGGTTGCACTGGATCTCAAGTAGAAGCTTCCCTTTTTTTTTTTTTTTTTTTTTTTTTAATATAAATCAAGATCTCCATAACTTTGTATATATGGTAATTGTGATACTGAGATTGATGACAGGGAGAGCATTGAATTGTAGGGTTTGACATGTACGTAACTAAAAGTTCTGTAGGTTTTGTATGAATCGAGTGAAGATTTTTGGACACACCAGCCGCCTTGGCGTAGTGGTTAGCGCCTTGGCTTTCTGACTGGAAGGTCACAGGTTCGAGTCCCATAAGTCATAGGGGTTTTTCAGACTCCAGCTGGCTACTACCCAGAGTGAGTGTGCTGTGGGCTCAGTGGGGAGACTGGGACCACACAATCGAGCTTCATCCACTTTACGGATGCGAATTTGAGAGTGTTGCTCAAATTACCTGACCAACACTGCAGGTGTCTGTATCTCTCAGGCTTGGTTGACATCGGGATATATTATGACTGTAAGCGTAGAGTATAACCCTGTCAAGTAGTCTCAAAGTGGATGCACTTCCACAGCAGCATCATTACATCATCCCCATCACCATTGTTCATCATGCAATAATAAAAATCGCCTCCAATTCGGTGGCCCCCGTTGCTCTGGTCTCATGGTGACCTCAGATTCGGTTTCCCCATACGCTTCTGTGCTTGTGGTGAGTTTGTGTCAAAGCCTTTGGGGTTGGAGGTTCGCGGGGAGAGGGTCGTTGGAGGGATGTTGTGGTGGTCGCCACCTCAGGTGGGTGACTCACTCAGTCTGGCTCCGCGACTGAACTAATACTGTCGTTAGTAGGGGGTTTAGTAGGTGGTGTCCTGCGTATGTTAGCTCAGAACAGGCACCACTGAACACCACCAAAGTGACTCAGCAGAAGTGCAGGGCCCCTCTGGTTGGTGGCCCTATGGCGGCCTAATATATTGATGTGCTCCCTGTGGACTGCCGATCCCAAGGATGAGACACAACAAATCTGGGTATGGCTGTGGCGGGGAGATTAAAATGAGTGGCGTGGGAACAGCAGTATGAGGACGTCACAGAAGACAAGGCAGCAAAAAAAAAAAAAAAAAAAAAAAAGATTTGTGGACACCACCACAGCCTGAGTGTCTGCTTTGGAGTTTGGGGTCAGGGGGTTTGACAGATGTGCTCACTGGAACACATACACACATGCAAGTACGCGCGCGTGCGTGCGCACACACACACACACACACTCACTTTCACTCACACACACTTTCACACACACACACTCTCTCTCTCTCTCTCTCTCTCTCTCTCTCTCTCTCTCTCTCTCTCTCTCTCTCTCTCTCTCTCACACACACACACACACACACACACACACACACGCACGCGCACACACATATGCACACTCACGCACGTAAACACACACACACACACTCACTGACACACACACTTTCACACACGCATGCATGCATGCACATGCGTACAACTTCTATAAAAGATTTTCCCCAGCAATGGTTGAATTCTTATCATATGTGCATACATCCCAATCTTACACACACACACACACACACACACACACACACACACACACACACACACACACACACACACACTTGCATGCATGCACACACACACATATGCGCGAAATTTCTTCTATAAAACATTTTCTCCAGCAGTGGTTGAATTCTAATCAGATTTGCATACATCCCAGTCTTTTTTTTTTTGGTGTGATATTATGTACTATACATCTGTTTGTGTCATGAAGTCTTTTATGGTTTGTATTACTATTATTATTACCATCATCACCATTAGAATTAAGATGATGATGATGATTATTATTGTTATTATTATCATCATTGTTATCATCATCATCATCATTATTATTATTATTATTATTATTATTATTATTATTATTAAATCGTCAGAAAGTTACAGGTCCTGATTTTGTGTCATTTGTTTTGATGATGGATTAAAGAATATAAACATTCGAAAGCAGATGTGTAGTTGTTTCTAGATATGTTTGCCACAGTGCATGTTTGTGTGTGTTGTGTGCATGTGTGTTGCGTGTGTTGCGTGTGTGTGTGCGTGTGTGTGTGTGTGTGTGTGTGTGTGTGTGTGTGTGTGCCATGAATTGAACTAAGCTAATCAGTCAGTGAAATCAGTCTGCAGTAAACAAGCAGTCCCAGAACTCAAACATAAGTCATGGAATCAGACAGCTGCTCTACAGGCCAGAGGATTGGATACTGATCAGTAGCTGTTCAAAAAACAAGAAACAACACCAACAACCATGACGTAAAGTAGCAAAATGTAATAGTGAATGCTTGTGCTGAAAACATAACACCATATCAAAGTTTCCATAGCCCTCGACGTTGCTTGCGCCTTCTTCTAATTCTTCTTCTTTTTCTTCTTTGCAATTCTTCATCTTCTTCTTCTTTGCAATCCCTCTTCTTTGCAATTCCTCTTCTTCTTCTTTGCAATCCCTCTTCTTTGCAATTCCTCTTCTTCTTTGCAATCCGTCTTCTTTGCAATTCATCTTCTTCTTCTTCTTTGCAATCCGTCTTCTTTGCAATTCCTCTTCTTCTTCTTTGCAATCCGTCTTCTTTGCAATTCCTCTTCTTCTTTGCAATCCCTCTTCTTTGCAATTCCTCTTCTTCTTCTTCTTTGCAATCCCTCTTCTTTGCAATTCCTCTTCTTCTTCTTCTTTGCAATCCCTCTTCTTTGCAATTCCTCTTCTTCTTCTTTGCAATCCCTCTTCTTTGCAATTCCTCCTTCTTCTTCTTTGCAATCCATCTTCTTTGCAATTCTTCTCATTCTTCTTCTTTCTTCCTCTTTATTGTCATATGCTCAGACAGCAACTATTACTGTCTGTCAGATGAGGGAAAATGTGTTGCACTGCCGTTAAGCACCTGACAAGTCAGGCCCAGCTTAGCTGACTTCAGGGTGGGAGAGAATTGTTATCTTTGAAGCCTTTTTTTGGGGGGAAAAAAAGGCAGAAAATGGACCAAGAAGGCAGGAAATAGAGAAGACTTAGAGAAGAAGGAAGTCGCAGGAAGAAAAAGAACAAGGCAGAAACTCAAAGAGGAATATAAAAGAGGTAATTCCTAGCACAAACTTCCTAGAAGGTGGGGATGTTATTTATACAGACAGGTTTACAGCATTCCTTTGGAAGGGGGTGGGGGTTGGTGGAAGCAATCGCAGTCCAAGATCAGAGGTGTTTGCTGCAGGAACAGTGCAGGAGCAGCAGTGCTATACTATGGCGTGACCTGATTTCCAGTCATGAGTGAGGCTGCAGCAAATCACGAGGCAGAGCACGGATATCTGACTGGACAGGAGCTGAGAGGCTCCGCCCAGTCACGCTATCTGAACGTGCTTTAGCCTCGAAATAAAGAATGAATAATAATTAATCATAGAGTAATATTATAATTATGGGACTCGAAATCACAGATTTACTCCCCCCCCCCCTCCCCCTATTACCTCTTACTGTTCTCATCAGCATCAAGTTGATGGTTGTAGCCTAGGCCCAAGCTGAACTATGAAATGTGTGCACATCACTTGCTTTCGTGTATTCATGTTCTAGCGGATCTTTCCGATTTAGGGACTGTTCACACTTTGCCTCGCTCACTACACGTTCAAATAAATACTGGATACACACACGCGCGTGTGAAAGATCTGTGTACGTTCGTACACGGGACGTCAGGTTACAGTTTCATCCGAAGGCCTTTTGGGGGGATAGTCTGGGAGTGGAGTCGACACTGGTGCCTAGGAAAGGGGAATCCCCTACGACGTCGGTGGTGGCTCACTTCCGCCGTCAGATCGCGAGCTCAGTGCTCTGACCCCAAGACATCTAGTAAAATTCAGTTGTGTTTTTTTTCCTCTAGTATTTAGTAAACAGAAAACAACAAAACCCCACAATCAAGAGCGACCAAGGAAGAAAATCAAGACAAAACCAAACCAAAAAAAGACTAGTTTTGTTGAGAGAAATTACGTAGGATCGGAAATTTCCATTCAGCTTTAGGCCTAATTTATTCATTATGGAAGATAGGACGTGCCTACTTTGTAAATCATAACAAACTGATCAGGGATGATGTTGGGGGCTAAACATCCAGAAGCAAACAAACAAAATGGGTTTGCAATAAACATGAGCAATATCAGCATCAGATCTCCCTGCAAGACAACAAAAATACCCCCTAACTTTTCTCAACACTATTTTTCTCCCCCTACTAACCCTACCCACCACCCACAAAAGGAATATGGAAGAGTCCAACTGTTTTGGTTTGTGCAGCCACAAAAAGTGTATGCTCTGTGAATCTCGCAACCCAAGGCCATCGGAGAGACGACTGTTTATAAAGTAATCACCATGTCACGACTACCTTTTGAGAACTAACAGTTTGCCTCTAATCACTAAAGTTCTTTGACTTTTATCTCACCTGTAATTCGGACGTCAGGCGAGTGAGGGGTTCGTATAGGCCTATGTCAACTCTTTGGAGTGGTTAACCTTCTGCATGGTTTTCACTGAACTGAGAAAAAAACAAAGCAGACCGAAATGGTTTGCTTTCCGTTGTGATCTCCAGCCCTGCGGGAATTCCAATAAGTCGAGTGGCGGGTAGAACCCACCCCGACAAGTTGGATCCACCACAGTTTGCAGTGGTAAACCAGTCAGCAAGCAGACGACTAGCCTAACCGCAGGACTGACTAACGTTCAACAAGATTGCATCACCATTTTGGCTACCACCAGTCCCCAGCCCATTTTTGCAAACGTGAGTAGGAACTCAATCTGTCTCCCTCAGTGTCTCTCTCTGTGTGTAGATGTCTCTGTCTGTCTGTGTGTCTGTCTGTGTCGGTCTCTCTCTCTCTCTCTCTCTCTCTCCTCTCTCTCTCTCTCTCTCTCTCTCTCTCTCTCTCTCTCTCTCTCTCTCTCTCTCTCTCTCTCTCTCACCACCTATTGCAATGGGATTCTGCTACAGGAATCCAGCAGAAAGAAAAAATTGGATTGACAAGTTTGATGCAATGATGAACGTAGTCTTATTAGAATCCAGGGAAGTAATACTACTAGGTGATTTTAATATTGATCTAACAAAAGTAAATAATGCATGGACGCAAATTACTAATTCATTCAACCTTCACCAACTAGTTAGTTTACCCACGAGAGTCACACAAAACTCAAGCACAATAATTGATCACATCTACGTATCAAATCCTAAAAACATCATAGAAACATGTGTCCCTGTCTATAACTGCAGTGATCACTACCCAGTATGTACTACATGGTCAAAAAAAGGAACAAAAATTCCCAAACCTGGCCATAAAAACATAACATATCGTTCCTTTGCAAAATTTAATGAAAAGCTTTTCCTTCTTGAACTAAGTAACTCAATGCTCTCAGAAACATTCAACATTACTGATCCAGACTCGGCCATCGAGTTTTGGATAAAAACTTTCACTGAAATTTACAATAAACATGCTCCACTTAAAACCATAAGGGTCAAACATGTCCCCAAACCGCCTTGGCTCACAAAAGAACTAGAAGAAGCATGCTATCTTAGAGATTTCTTAAAAAAACATAAATACCATGAAGAGTCAAAAAGATTACGAAACGCCATAAACTCACAGAAACGTCGAGAAAAAAAGAAATATTTCCAAGATTTACTATCTTCCAAACAAAACTCAAAAATCATTTGGAGGGCCATTAATCAAATAACAAACAAACAATCATCTTCCAAATCAAATGTAATCAAAGATGTTACTGCTGAACAACTCAACAATCACTTCATAAACGTTTCTACTAATGTTGTAAGCAATGACAATTCAAAATCCAATAACCTAAACACATTAAAACAATACTGCCAAGAAAAGCATATTCCCTCAAAACTCCACATACCATTTATTTCTGTTTTTGAGGTTCATAATTACATGATTCACCTCAAACAGTCAAGGACACGAGGTCTTGATGGAATAGACAGCAGAATTCTAAAACTTTCAGCTCCAGTTATCACAGACACTCTCACATATATATATAACCAATGTCTTGAAAAGAACTATTTTCCCAATGCCTTCAAAACTGCTAAAGTGATCCCCATCTACAAATCTGGTGACACTTCAGATCCCTCAAATTATAGGCCAATCTCTATTATATCCCTTCTTTCAAAACCCCTGGAAAAACATATAAATAAACACTTAGTCAGTCATATAGAAACTAACAACCTACTCCACCCTAATCAGTCAGGATTCAGACAAAATCACTCGTGTCATACTGCACTGACTAGTCTCATAGACAATTGGCTAACAAACATTAATGAAAATAAATTTTGTGGAGTATTATTTGTAGATTTCAAAAAAGCATTTGATACAATTGATCACACACTTCTCATCAGAAAGCTAGACCTGTACAATATATCGTCAAATAGTCTAGAACTACTTGCTTCTTATCTCAAGAACAGACAACAGTGTGTTTCAACAACTACATCCACATCTAATCTAAAACCCATCCATTACGGAGTACCACAGGGATCTATACTAGGACCAATTCTCTTTTCTTTATACATAAATGACCTTCCTCTACATATTGCATCCAAATGTGAACTATTTGCTGATGACACAACCATACATACAAGCCATAATGACATTGACTCTCTTGCAACCATATTACAACAAAGCTGTAATGATCTTGTAAAATGGACAGATCTGAACCACATGTCTATTCACCCCCAAAAAACAAAATGCATGCTTATCACCACCAGACAAAAGCGACAAAATTTACCTCATAATCAGTTTCCAATACATATAAAAAAGGAAGCAATCGAACAAACCTCTCATCACAAAGTTCTAGGAGTGACAATTGATGAAAATCTCAGCTGGATCTACCACATATCTCACCTATGCAAATACTTGTCCCAAAGAGTATACCAGTTGACTAAAATTAAACACTTCCTTGACTACCATTCAAGGAAATTATTCTTCCAAGCTTATATACAATCCTCAATAGACTATGCCTCAACCCTATGGGATTCTGCCAGTGCAAACACTATGAAACCCTTATCAAGTCTGTATAAACGTGCTCTCAAACTTATCCTCCTGAAGAAAACAACATTACTTGACGTGGATTATACTCAGTTAAGTATTCTCCCCCTACAACAAAGACTAAAATATAACAAGGGCATCCTGATGTTTAAGATAATGGCAGGAGCTGTCCCCACATCCTTAAGAGATAAGTTCCCAATGAATCGTTCCAGAAATACTGAAAAGCCAAGTATCCCAATCCCAAGAATAGACTTGTTCAAGTCCAGTTTACTATACTCAGGCCCTGTACTGTGGAACTCCCTTCCCGATTCAATTAAACAGCACCAATCATTGTCGACCTTCAAAAATCACCTAATGCACTTGATGCATCAAAACTAATGAACCAGTACTCATCCTGTTGGCTATATATAATTCTCCCCCTTTCTCTCTCTTCTTCTGTGTGTGTGTGTGTGTGTGTGTGTGTGTGTGTGTGTGTGTGTGTGTGTGTGTGTGTGTTTAAATGTTTCTTATATGTATCTTATCTTTGTGCACTTGTAACTGATTTCAAAGAGTAAATTTTTAATATTTTATTTTCATGTCACATTTATCATATAGTATATTCTTTATATATGCATAAGTAAAAGATAGGGAGTGTTAAGTGATGATATTATTAGTCAGTTGAAAATTGTGCGCAATACTACCTGGCTAAAAATGTACTGTGTACTCTCTCTCTCTCTCTCTCTCTCTCTCTCTCTCTCTCTCTCTCTCTCTCTCTCTCTCTCTCTCTAGGCGGTGCTCGGGGTGATCTCCCTTGGATAAAGTCGAGCAGAATTTTGCTCTGTGTCAAATTGCACTAAAAGACCAGTTTTTACAGCACCATGCCCGTTGTCGGCCTTCCAACAGCGCTGGAAAACACCTTGTGTGCTCTACTGCAGGGGAATCACCTGACCTCCTGGAAAGTGACAGGAGAAGGCGACAGTTTGACTGTCGTACTGCGCCTGAGAACTGGCAGTGAGGCTGACAACATGGGGAGTAGGCCTACACAAGTGCAGCAGTCTTCCTCGCAGTGCTATCGTAAAAAGCCGCCAAGCCAGCTGAGGAGGGACAGGAGACGACTAGAGGAGAGGAGACAGGCAGCTACGATGCCAGAGTTCCAAGAGACATCCTGCGAATTTTCAAATCAGGAGAACTGTCGGCAATTGTTTATGCCTACTCCCCCAGTAACTGGCACTGTCTCTGTCACTGACACGCCCCTGTCACCAGACAACGCAACACGGCCTGTCTTGTGTTATGCACGAGATTTTCGCTCTGCATCCCCTGACGTCACCGTGCCTACCGACCCAGATACAGCCGCTGATCAGCAAATTGACCTAGTTGACGTGCCTGCCACTGACGCTGCGCTGGAAGAGGATTGTGACCCCTGCTTGGTCAAGGTACGTGACGCTGGATACGGGGTGGAGCTGATACGGGATTACGTTGCTGAACTGACTGACCGATCGCTACAGAAAAGGCTCAGAAACACAAAGAGAAATCAGGATTTTGCCAGTGTTTACGTTTCCAAGGACAACCCTGACGCTTTGATCTGTGAAAGCGATGACATGGTTTTTGAGTTCAGTTGGACAGCAGCAGCAGGTGACGAACCATCGGACTTCTTCTGGCTGGCTAAGCGAAGCGTACGGCACATGACCCAGGATGAAAGGACAGTCTACAACAAGCTACGACAGTGGACACCCACCGATCGGAAAAAGTTTAAAGATAAAATCAGTGCTGGGACTCGTGTTATGAATGTGATCATGGAGGCTGTGAGATTTTTCCTTGGTTAGCTAAGTTTGTTCATGTGTGTGTGTGTGTGTGTGTGTGTGTGTGTGTGTGTGTGTGTGTGTGTGTGTGTGTGTGCGCGTGCGTGCGTGCGTGCGTGTGAGTCTGTGTGTGTGTGCGTGCGTGCGTGTGAGTGTGGTGTGTGTGAGTGTGGGTGCGTGTGCGTGCGTGTGTGCGTGCGTGCGAGCGTGCTTGTGTGTGCGTGTGTTGGGGTGGCGGGGGCGTGTGTGTGTGTGTGTGTGTGTTTGTGTGTATGTGCATGTGTGTGTGTGTGTGTGTGTGAAAGAGAGAGAGAGAGAGAGAGAGAGAGAGAGAGAGAGAGAGAGAGAGAGAGAGAGAGACCAAGCGAATGTTTTGCATGCACATCTGTGGCACCTACACCTATGACGTATTATCACGAGCCAGTGGGCATAAAGGACAAGGCAGAGTGACATGGAAACCTTACCACGGACTTCATCATGTGTGCTGTGTTGTCAGTGGATTGTATGTCTGTTGTAGCCTATCTCCACCCTCGCCAGCCTCGTCCCTTTACAAGGGGCGAAAGCTTAATGTAACACATTTTGTGAATCGTGGACTGTAGCAAAAATAGCAAGAGCCAGAGGCCCAACCGGACTGTACACTTTGTTGTAATCACGTACCTGACTCTGGATCTCTATCCTTGTACCATGACGTGGAATCCATGCCATGAAGATCATTTGGGCTGCAACTGTATTTTGTTTCTTGTCGTTTTTGATCAACATGATTATTTGTATTGTGCCCAATCCCCTTCCCACTGTCCCCTTGTGAATGGGCTGAAAAAAGCTTATATCACAATAAACTATTGTCATTGTCATTGTCATTGTCATTGTCATTGTCTTCTCTCTCTCTCTCTCTCTCTCTCTCCTCTCTCTCTCTCTCTCTCTCTCTCTCTCTTTGCCTAAACATGTTATCATCCATATTGAGAAATACTTTATTCACTTTTTGTACTATTTAATAATCACGTGTTGAATGCAGTTGATTTTGTATAATTTTTAATTCTCAAGTAAGCTGAATAATTATGTTCATTATGATTACAAAATGATTATGAACGCGATTTCTATGACCATAAATACATAATCATAAGATTGAGGTATTAGAATATGTATGTTTTAATATATATGCCTTACAGCGGATGGATTCTTTTTGTGTTCCGTTACATAACTTGATTAAAATTAGGCATATATTTCTTTTAAAATGAAGTTTATTGATGACATGAGCGCGAAATTTGTGTGTGTGTGTGTGTGTGTGTGTGTGTGTGTGTGTGTGTGTGTGTGTGTGTGTGTGTGTGTGTGGTGAGTGTGTTTGGGTGTTGTGTGTGTGTGTGTGGGGGGGGGGGGGTGGATAATTGTTTTTATTTGTCGTCTCCCCTTGTATTAAAATATTATGATTTGCATGACTTTTTGTTGTTGTTGATGGGTCCTACCTCAAGTTTTTGATGTCTTGTTCTTGTTTATTTTCTGTTTTAACTTTGCTGCTTGCTTTTGTTTCTTCTTTTTTATATGAAGTATGAATGTAAAAGAAAGGATAATATTGTCACCTGATATGATTGTTTGACTTGTATCATTTTTCTTTTTTCTATGACTAAATTTTTTTTTTTTTTTTTTTTTAAGAAAAAAAAAAACACACACAAAAAACCTACCACCTCAAGTACATGTGCGCCTGCGGATATGTGCTTATAAATATAAGTGTGAGTAAGTGTGTGTGTGTGTGTGTGTGTGTGTGTGTGTGTGTGTGTGTGTGTGTGTGTGTGTGTGTGTGTGTGTGGGTGGGTGGGCGTGTGTGTGTATGTGTGTGTGTGCATTTGTGTGTGTGTGTGAGTGATTTGTATGTGCATTTGCCTGCGAGCGCGCATGCGTGAGTGAGTTGTATGTATGTATGTATGTATGAATGTATGAATGTATGTATGTATGTATGTATGTATGTATGTATGTATGTATGTATGTATGTATGTATGTATGTGTGTGTGTGTGTGTGTGTGTGTGTGTGTGTGTGTGTGTGTGTGTGTGTGTGTGTGTACGTGTGTGTGTGTGTGTGTGTGTGTGTGTGTGTGTGTGTGTGTGTGTGTGTGACCTACGTGTAGGAGTGAGTTTTACGTGTATTATTATCATACTATTATCACTATTGTTGATATTATTCTTATTGTCATCATTATAATCATTGTATTATCTTTGGTTCCTTCTGAGTTCATTTTGTTGTTATGAGTTGTAACAATGTTGTAGCTAAGTATTTTTGGGTGGACTTTTCTTGGTTGCTAAGTTGTTTATTTCATTATGTTTCTTTGGTTGCTCTTTATCTATTAACGCTTCTCTTTTCTTTTATAATCAAAATCATTTTATTGTGGCTTCTGATTTTCGTCTTCTGAAAGTGTGCATTTTTATTATCTTATTATGTATAATGTCCTTATTCCTTTATGTTGTTTGGTACTGCATATAGTTTTACTGTTTAGTATCTTTTTATCTTGATGTTTTCCCTGAAAAGGGCGGGGACTGGATGTAAAAAAGCACATGAGTGCTTATCTATTATCCTCGAATAAAAGAATTTTGCCTTGCCTTGCCTTGCCTTGCCTCTCTCTCTCTCTCTCTCTCTCTCTCTCCTCTCTCTCTCTCTCTCTCTCTCTCTCTCTCATGTTTGCTCTTTAATTTTGCGCCCTTTTGTGTGTGTGTGTGTGTGTGTGTGTGTGTGTGTGTGTGTGTGTGTGTGTGAGTTGGGTTTTTTTGTTGTTGTTGTTGTTCTTTCCCCCTTTTATCAATACATGTTTTATGGGACTATTTTGATGCTAGATGGTGGTGGTTTGATGTTTTCAGTCATTTAACCTCATCATATTTTCATGTTTGCTCTTTAATTTTTGCGCCTTTTTTTGTTTTGTTTTTGTTTTTGTTTTTTTTGTTTTTTTTTGTTTTGTTTATTTTTTTGTTTTGTTTTGTTTTTGTTTTATTATTCAAATCAAAATCATCATTGATTCTTACTTCATATTTTGTTTCTGAATGAGTGTCTTTTTATAACATTACCTTAATATTGTATCTCTGTCGTATTCCTTACCTGTTGTTGTTGTTCTTTCCCCCCTTTTATCAAAATCTTATGTTTTATGGGACTTATTTTGATGATAGATGGTAGTGGATTGATGTTTTTAGTCATTTAACCTCATCAAATTCTCATGTATACTCTTTAATTATTGCGCCCTTTCTTTGTTTTGTTTTGTTTTTGTTTGTTCTTTGTTGTTCTTGCTTTTTTTTAATTTTTTTTTTTTTATTCAACTCAAAATCATCATTGATTCTTACTTCTCATTTTCGTTTCTGAATCAGTGACTTTTATAACATTACCTTAATATTGTATCTCTGTGTTAATTCTTGCCTGTTGTTTGATGCTTGGTATGGTTCCTTACTTTGGTATTTGGATCATTATAATTGTTGATTTTATTTATATTTTTATTGGCAGTATCTCCCCCCCTCCAATAAGGATATTAGTGTTTTTTTTAATTTTCCCCCTTTTATCCAAATGTATGATTTATATCACATGTATAACTTTTGACAGATGGTGGTGGATTGATGTTTCCAGTTGTTTATTTCATCTTGTTCTCTTGTTTGCTCTTTACCTATTAACACTTTTCTATTCTTCCATAATCAAAATCTTTTTATTGTGACTTCTGATTTTGTCTTCTGATCGAGTGCATTTTTATTACCTTATTATATATAGTGTCCTTGTTCCTGTGTGTTGCTTGGTACTGCGTAAAATTTTATTGTTTAGTTTCTTTTCATCTTGATGTATCCCTGAAAAGGGCGGGGACTGGATGTAAAAAAGCACACGAGTGCTTATCTATTATCCTCGAATAAAATACTTTGCCTTGCCTTGCCTTGCCTTGCCTTGTCTCTCTCTCTCTCTCTCTCAGTGTCTGTCTCTGTGTCTCTTGTCTCTCACTCACACACACACACACACACACACACACACTCAGACACACACATGCATGCACGCATGCATGCGCCCATGCACACACACATATATATCTTGACAGAGATCCTATTTGATATGATGTTTTGTATAAAATGCCCACTTTTTGCTACAAAAGGGGGGTGGGGGTGGGGGGTGTTATTGTTACCAGTTTCTTTATTGACTTTTTGGTTGATACCAGTCAGATTGACTAATGTTTTTTTGTTTGTTGTTGTTGTTTTTACTGCTGATACCCTCAATGTCTGTCTGTCTCTCTCTGTCTCTGTCTCTCCATATTTTTTATAAGTTCTATGGTGTGTGTGTGTGTGTGTGTGTGTGTGTGTGTGCGTGCGTGCATGTGTGTGTGCGTCTGTGCGTGCGTCTGTGTGTGCGTGCATGGTGTTTTATATTTATCATCTGTTCACATGATCAAGTGATTTCAAACCACACACACACACACACACACACACACACACACACACACACACACACACACACACACACACACACACACATGCATGCACGCGCATGCACACACACACACACACACACACACACACACACACACACACACACACACACACACACACACACACACACACATCCAAACACAAAAAAAAAATGAATAATAGTTGAAAACAATGTCAGATAACAAAGTTGAAGTATAAAACTAACTTTAACAAATTACAAATTTATGCTGAATGATTTGACTTCTTATTAATGCTAACACATATGTCCAACAATTGCCTTGGTTCAGCCAAAAACTGATCCAGTGGTAGATTAGGCACAGCAGGTAAAAATGCTTTTAGATATATATATATATATATATATATATATATATATATATATATATATATATATATATATATATATATATATATATATATATATATCCACAATGAAGAACATGACTATGTGAGCGTATGTGTGTGATCAGTGTATACTGTGTGTGTGTTTGTGTGTGTGTGTGTGTGTGTGTGTGTGTGTGTGTGTGTGTGTGTGTGTGTGTGTGCCGCACTGTGCACGTGCGTGCATGTGTGTGTGTGTGTGCACATGTGTGCATACATGCATGCATGTGTGTGTGTGTGTGTGTGTGTGTGTTTTAAAGAGTAGTCCGATGGTAGTGTGTAGTCTAAATTTGGATATTCATGATTGTTTGTTATTTAGTATTGTGTGTATTTTTTCTGAATTTTTTAAATCATTAATTTCTATATTTTATCTAGTACTCTTTTGATGTCTACAGTTTTACAAAAACAATAATACTAGTGTCTCAAACTGTGTTTGACCGTTTCACACCTTAGTTACATGTATGCAGAATTTAAAAATACTCAGGATAGCGCTTTCAAACCCTCTTCCCAGCCTTTAAGTTTAAAAACACTTCTTAGAATTTCCTTTCTTTACTTTGACAGTATTTAATAACAACACATACAAGTATCAGCAACACAAAACATTTCAACATGTTACCACAACACGACTACTACACATCACTTATCCAAACTTTTTTTTTCAATGTCTTCATCCCCCCCTCCCCCTTCCCAAAAACAAACAAACGAACAAAGAAAACAACAACTTTTTTTTTCACATAGTCTTGTGGTTCTATTAGTTATTACCTCCAATGATATGACGTGATATCAGACTCCTTCAATATCATTCCTGGTCAACAGCAGTCCGTCAAAATCAGAACCCAAGTTTATATAACAAACTAGACCTTTCTGGTCCCATCATCTCCTATAAGAGAACTGCCATAATGCAGCCACAAAGGCTTTCTTTTTAAAATATAGCACTATCAGCTATCTGCCCCAAGCCTTGTATTAACAGTTTTACTGTACACATAACTAATATTACACATTGTTCTTCTTCTTCTTCTTCTTCAGTCCCATGTCCCAAGGGACGTAGGGGGACATGAGAGAAGACGCAACAGAGATCTTTTTCCATGCTTCACGATCCTGCGTGGCTAGTAGGAGGTGTTGCAGGGTTGGGCGGTCCAGTCTTTGATGTTGTCAACCCATGATTTCTTTTGGCGGCCTCTTCTTCTCTTGCCCTCGACTGTTCCTTGCAGGATGGTTTTTGCTAGGGTGTTGTGTCTTGTGGTGTGACCAAACCACATCAGCTTTCTCCTCTTTATGGTGGAGAGCAAAGGCTCTTGGGGCCCACACGCTTTTTGATTTCTTCTATCACATAGTTATTGGTCTTGTGTTCTTTGTATGATATTTTGAGGAGTCTTCTGTGGCACTTGTTCTCGAATGCTTGGATTCTCCTCTCTAACTCTGCTGTCAGAGTCCATGATTCACAGCCATATAGGAGGATAGATATCACGAGGGATTTGTAAAGGTGGTATTTGGTGCAGAAGCTGATGTTGCTTCTGATGATCTTCTCGAGTCTGACTAGAGCAGATGTTGCTGTTGCAATGCGAGCTTTCACTTCATTGTTTGATGTGCCATCTTTTGTTAGGATGGAGCCTAAGTATTTGAATTGGCTCACCTCTTCTAGTGTTTCTCCATTCATCTTTATTTCCGTGATGTCATTACTCGCGTTGTTGACCATGATCTTTGATTTCTCTGTACTGACCTCCATGCCGTATGCGCTCGCTCGATCTGTTAAATTGTCTGTGAGGATTTGCAGTTCTTGTTTGCTGCTGCCCATGAGGTCAATGTCATCTGCAAATCTGAGGTTGCAAAGGGGTCTTCCACCAATGGAGATGGAAGTGTGGTGGTTTTGCAGTGTCTCTGTCATGATGTTTTCGAGGAAGAGGT
>CM060327.1:10869081-10881581 GCA_030674155.1 Stramonita haemastoma | reverse complement strand
CTATGGTTATGCTCAATTTTATGACTATAAGAATCACAGAGTAAAGATGGAATTAGAGTTTGAGTATTGTATCCAATACATAGGTTTGAATCTCTCTCTCTCTCTTTCTCCCTTCCTCCTCCTCTTTCTCTCTATTTGTCTCTGCATCTCTTTCTGTCCCTCTGGCCCTGCGATTTTATCTATTTTTTCCCCCAATAATTGTTTGTTTTTCTTTTCATTTGTTTTTTTTAAAAAAGCATATTTTAATCCATTGAAAAAAGTTAATGTATTTACGATTAATCAGTGTTTCAAAATTGGAATATTTTGTATCATATTTTTCTGGTAACTCTCCCCCACAGAAATTCTTCTCTACCGTGTGCCAGTGATCTGCCGTTGGAGGACTGCCGGGGATCGTGTGGACAGCACCTCTCACCTCCCCGCTCTTCTCTGCAGGAACACAGCTGATTCTGTTCTCCACAATCCCTCCTAATATTGTCCAGGCCATTCTGTTGAGTCGACAAAGCATTAATGCGTCACTGAGTTACTTGTTGACACAGGGTTTTCATTCTGTTCTCCACAATCCCTCCAAATATTGTTCAGGCTGTTCTTTCTTGTGGACAACGCATAAATGTGTTAGTGAGTTACTCCTTGACACAGATTGCTCATTCTGTTCTTCTCAAAATTGAAAGAATAAAAACGGAAAATAAAACGAAACAAAATAAAAGACCGACCCTTCAGTGACAAGGTGTCAGTTTGAACATTGGGTTTTGGAAGTGGAAAAAACGCACTTAACCTCTGGCCGTCAGAACGGACCTTCATCCAGGCGTAGTCACTATGAGCCCCAAGTTGGACACTCCGCATTCCAAACAGGATATACCCATAGAAGTCACCAGTGTCACCTTAGCTGCATGCGAGCTTCTGTTGGTGGAGCGATGTTCAGAAATAGAAACAGCTGCCTTAGGAAAGCACCGCAAACCCAGAAGTATAGATGGCATGTCAATGGATTCACACGGATAGCATCCCTCCATATCATCACCACAATAGAAGAAAGGAACTTCTTTATTTATCATGATGAGAGTTGCCCAAGTTATTGAGAGCCACTGGGGGAAAATAGAAAAGGTGAACTGTGACTGGACTAACAGAAAACCTAGAAATACAGCTGGATCATGGGAGACCAACTAATAAAGACAAGCAAGTAGTCAGCATGTGGCATGGAACAGGACTGCTCAGCTGATTGAAGTCCCCCTCCCACTCCCTGTCAGCAACCCCCCCCCCCCCCCCCCCCCCATCCATCCACTCTCTGTCAGCTCCACAGACTGTTGTTATTGAGATTTTATATAATAAAAACCCCAGCAGAGAGAGATATATATATCCGATTCATGGTCTGCGATAATCTGCAAGTCCTCCCGCTTTGGCGCCGTGAGCCACCCTAAAAATAGTACAATTCGAGGCGACAGTGCCAGGCCTATACAGCAAGCATTAACAGCCCCCAGACAGCCACAAAGAGCCCCAGCCATGGCAGGGGCAGGCACACAGTCTGCTGATGGTGGAGACTTGCTGGCTCCACAGTCCGCGCTCAGTCTGCGTTTCCAGCCCCCTCCGGCTCCCCCCCACCCGCCAGTGCAGGAAAGCTCACCGCCTCACGGGACCGGAGCAAGGGACATCAATCTGCATGGACCTCATCGCGCGCTTCCTCCCCCTGCCCAGGGCCTCGGGCAGGAGCCTGAAATAAGTAAGTGAGTGCCTGATTGCACTCTCTCTCTCTCTCTCTCTCTCTCTCTCTCTCTCTCTCTCTCTCTCTCTCTCTCTCTCTCTCTCTCTCTCTCTCTCTCTCTCTCTCTCTCTGTGTTCCTCTTGTTTGTGTGTGTGGGTCATTTTTCAGGCAGTCGTCCTCGTGGGGATGCCAGGGGGGGGGGGGGGGGGGGGGGGGGGGGCTTGTCAGTATAAGTAGCATCCTCACCCACCTTCTGGTAATTTTGTGCTTTGGAATTCCCTCTTTTCTATCTCTCTCTTTTTTTCAAACTTTTTTAATTCTTTTTTTTTGGGGGGGTTACATAGTTATACCAAATAAAAAAAAACACACACATATAAACGGTTTTGTTGACACAGAAAGAAAGAAAGAAAGAAAGAAAGAAAGAAAGGGGGGGGGGGGGAGGGAGAGAGAGATCTTTGTTCCTATCTTGTTCCTTTTCTTTCCTGTCACCTCTTTCTTGTTGATTTTCTGCCTTCTGAGTCCATTCTCCTGGTTTGGTTTGGTTGTTTTTTTCCAAAAAGACTTAAAAGATAACAATTCTCTCTACGTTGATGTTAGATCTCCTGAGCCTAAGTTGACAGGTACAGCCCTGATATGGCCTGTGCAGTCGGCGGGGCTCTAAGCAACATATTTGGATTGGAAGTTGACAGGTGCTCAACGGCAGTGGAACTCATTTCTGCTCATGAGAAAGCCAAACAATATTTGTTACTGTCTTGAGCGTTTAGACTACGAAGAAGAGGAATTTCTCAAGCAGTAGCCTGAAAACTGGTGAGGTTTAGGATGTCATTGTTTTCAGTCAGGTGGTCAGTCAGTTTATCAGTCATCCAGATCCTAGTGTTTACACACAGTAAGAAGAAAAAAAGTAGAAGAAAAATCTGTCCCATCGCTTCTCATGTCACAGTTCCCCCCCCCTCCCCCCTCTTGATCTGTCCCTCTTCATAATTATTCCCGAAGTCATAATATGGCTACCTCAATGGTGGGCAAAAAATGCTATGTTTGCATAGATCATTCATTCATTCGTTTCATTCTCTCTCTTATTCAAATCTCTCTCTCTCTCTCTCTCTCTCTCTCTCTCTCTCTCGCTCTCGCTCTCTCTCTCTCTCTCTCTGTCTCTCTCTGTCTGTCTGTCTGTCTGTCTGTCTGTCTGTCTGTCTGTCTGTCTCTGTCTCTGTCTCTGTCTCTCTCTCTCTCTCCCTCTCTCTCGCTCTCTCTCTCTGTACATGTGTGCATGTGTATGCATGTGTGTGTGTGTGTGCATGCTTGCGCATATCTGTCTGTGTGTGTGTGCATGCATGCTTGCGCGCATCTGTGTGTGTGTGTGTGTGTGTGTGTGCGTGTGTATGTGTGTGTGTGCATGCATGCGTGCATCTGTGTGTGTGTGTGCATGCATGCTTGCACGCATCTATCTGTGTGTGTGTGTGCATGCATGCATGCATGCATCTGCGTGTGTGTGTGTGTGCATGCATGCATGCGTGCGCTCATCTGTCTGTCTGCGATGAAGAAGAAGTGCTGTACTGTATCACCCTCCACCCTGTGTTGCAGACCTCCATCCTGTGGTGGAAGCCGTGGTGCCCGGTCAGTCCCCCTACACCCCTCCCCCACCACTCCCCCTCCCTGTGTCCTCTGCCCAGGGCCTCGCCCTGCTGTGGCGCCCATGCTGAAGCCCTGGGCATCCGCAACGCCAGCCCATCTGCTGAAGCCAGGTCATAGCCTTCTCAGGAGAGAGCTCAGGGAGAGAACCTTTACTTCCCTCTCTCTTGTTCCCTCACAGCCCTCAGTTTTCCCCCAACTTTCAGCTCCTCTCAGCTGCTAATGAATCCAGCCTAATCCAGCCCAGCCCAGTCCACCCCACCTCAGCCTACCCAGCCCAACCCAGCTGGGCGAAAGGGCGCGCTGAATTTAGCACTGTGGACTGAGTGATGTTGTTGGATTTGTGTGCTGTGCGGCCCTCCCCCCTAACTTACACTTTCTGTTGGCTGTCAAGGTTTTTTTTGTGTTTTTTTTTTCTTCTTCTATTTTTGATGGTAAAGGTAAAGGGGACAGGAGAGCTTAGGGGTCAGAGCACTTGCTTTCCTCCCAGCCAAGGTTAAATAGCATCGAGCGTGGTTACCAGTTGGATGGGTGACTGTTTGCGCGCCTTGGCTTCAGTACAGTTCCCCCAGTTCACCCAGCTGTGAATGGGTACCTGTTCCTTTTAGGGTCTGGGAAGGTAAAGCAGTGAGAGAGAGGAGATGGGTGCCACCCTCACTTTGCTGGCCCCTAGAGAAGCTGAGGTCTCTGATGCCTTGCTCCCCTACGACCACATAGGTTATGGAACACCTTTACCTTTTTACCTCTACCTATTTTTGTTTCAACTGAGAAGTGGCTAAAATGATCGTCTGGGTTTTCTCCCCAATTTTTTTAAAAACTTAAAGTATTGCTGTCAGAAGTTTTTGAACTTCTGATAAGTGTTGAAGAGAGGTGGGAGAAATGGTTCCTGTAAAGAAAAAAATAGTTATAGCCTCCCCCCCTTCCCCCTCCCGTCTTCTCTCTGTATTAACAGTGACGAATATTGACTAAAGAGAAAGCTGTTGAACTCTCCACTGCGTGTTAAACATTGACACTGATGTATACTAGTGTAGAGACTGAACACTTCACTGTGTGAAGTATTGACACTGATGTATGCTAGTATTGAACACTTCACTGTGTGAAGTATTGACAGTGATGTATGCTAGTATAGAACACTTCACTGTGTGAAGAATTTGACAGTGATGTATGGTAGTATTGAACACTCCACTGTGTGAAGTATTGACAGTGATGTATGCTAGTATTGAACACTCCACTGTGTGAAGTATTGACAGTGATGTATGCTAGTATCGAATACTCCAGTGTGTGAAGTATTGACAGTGATGTATGCTAGTATCGAATACTCCAGTGTGCGAAGTACTGACAGTGATGTATGCCAGTATCGAATACTCCAGTGTGTGAAGTATTGACAGTGATGTATGCTAGTATCGAATACTCCACTGTGTGAAGTACTGACAGTGATGTATGCCAGTATCGAATACTCCAGTGTGTGAAGTATTGACAGTGATGTATGCTAGTATCGAATACTCCAGTGTGTGAAGTATTGACAGTGATGTAAGCTAGTATAGAGGAAACTGTTGAACTCTCCAGTGTGCGAAGTATTGACAGTGATGTATGCTAGTATAGAACACTCCACTGTGTGACGCTTTGACAGTGATGTATGCTGGTATAGAGGTTGGACTCTCCACAGTGTGAAGCATTAAGTGATCTGTACTACTACTTCTTTTGTTACTTCTTCTACTGCTAATATATGGAATTTATGTAGTGCTATATCTTGTAATATCTTAGGGGATGGACCAAGTGGATGGGTGACCATTTGTGTGTCTTGGTTTCAGCACAGTCCCCCAGTTCACCCAGCTGTAAATGGGTACCTTCCCTCTTTAGGATCAGGGAAGGTAAAGCAGCGAGGGAGAGGAGATGGGCGCCACCCTCCATATGCTGGCCCCTAGAGAAGCTGTGGTCCCTGACACCTTGCTCCCCAACAACCGAATAAGTTATGGGAACATTTTACCCGTTACCTTTATATGTTGAAAAAACAAATCAAGGCACTTTTATTCAATTTCTTTTTTACATATGCAACCAATCACAACTAGTTCGTTTTTAACAAATTCAAATTTACACACACATACAGCACTACTTATGGTTGCTGAAGAAGACAGAGCTAGAGATGAAAAACACTACCACAGATGCTGAAGAAGATAATAATAATAATAATAATAATAATAATAATAATAATAATAATAATAATAATAATAATACATGGAATTTAAATAGCGTTATATCTTGCAAAAACAAATCAAAGTGCTTGCATTTGACCTATACAACACACAAGCAATCGATGGCAATTTATAGTTTTAGAAAATAGCAAAGTCGAATGTACACACACACACACACACATGCACCGTGTGCACGCACGCACACACACACACACACACACACACACACACACACACACACACACACACACACACACTCATAAAGGTTGTACACTTTGGCAGGGTGAGGGGATTTCAGATGAAGATGACAGGGACAGATAGGAGATGGAAACAGAAGGCAAAAATCTTAGGTTTGAAATAAGTGTCTTGAGGTAGCACTTCAGACTACAGATGATACTGAAGAAGACCGCGCCACAGATGAACAATGAACAGCGCCACAGATGAACAATGAACAGCGCTACAGATAAAAAATGAACTGCACCACATGTGAACGGTGAAGAAGCGCTACATATGGTGACCTGATCCGTCAAGTCCGAATCCTTTTCGGACTCCAAGGGAGGGAACTCAGCAATGTGCTACAGCAGACGACTTCACTTCCCTTCCCACTCTCCCCTACAGAAGCTGGCTGTGGAGAGACAGGCCAACAGTCGATTGTGAGAGCATTGACCAGTTTCGGTTTCGGTTGACATGATGTTGTTATTTCATTCATGTCTATTTTTTGTTTGGGAGGACAATGCTTCACTGGTTCGATCTGTTCCGTGACTGATGTGAACCTTTTCTGTATGGTATGGAAGGGGACATCATATCCTGATTTGTGACGCTTCACCACAAAATGAGTCGCTTAGTACCTGACCCTCTTTTTTGCTAGGAGCCATTTTAGGCAGCTGGGGTCAAGTTTGGCAATTTTTAGATTTTGATTGACTATAAAACTATAGCCATTGTTCTACCTTGTAATGAAATATCAAATCATATCTTTGTATCTTTTTGCCTTTAAACGTGTTTTTAAAATACCCAAGCCCTCCTTCTGACCACCTATTACCCTGACCACCATTGCCCATACACTATACAGCCGACTTTTTTTTCCATGTGTACAGCTAACACACAGTACACACCTGTTTTTTTGTTGTTGTGTAGAACTGACACACACTACACTGCACACCTGCATTTTTCAGTGTTCAGCTGGCACACACTACACACGTGTTTTGTGTAGTATACAGCTGACATACACTACGCTACACACCTGCATTTTTTTCACTGTCTTTTTTCACTAAACTTGTCTATTTCTCATTTTGTCATTTTTTTGTAGTCTATCAGTTCAACTTGTAATAACTTTTTCATAGAATTGTCTGATTTTCAATCTGTTTTTTTTGTATTGTATAGCCATTTTATTGCAGTTTCAAAGCATGTCAATAACTAAAAATTGACCTCTGCTGCAATGCGACTCATTATGTGGTGGAGCGTCACATTTTCTCATGGTTATAATAGGTAATAACTGTCTGTATACTTTATCACTGCATAGTGGTAAAGATGCCATATTTTTATAACAAAAGTAATATCCAGCTGTCCAATGTTATCACTTTGTAGAAGCTACTATACAAGCTCTTTGTATATGCCTGTATCCAGTTTTGTTCTGGATTGCCTGGGAAACAACCATTGCCCATACACTATACAGCCGACTTTTTTTCCATGTGTACAGCTAACACAGAGTACACACCTGTTTTTTGTTGTTGTGTAGAACTGACACACACTACATACCTGCATTTTTCAGTGTTCAGCTGGTACACACTACACACATGTTTTGTGTAGTATACAGCTGACATACACTACACTACACACCTGCATTTTTTTTCACTGTACAGCTGACATACACTATACACTTGCATTTTTCAGTGTACAACTGACATACACTACACACATGCTTTTTGTATTGTACAGCTGACATACACTTTACACTTGCACTTTGCAGTGTACAGAACACACAGAGAAGCCCTGCCATGTTTCTGTAAACCTGCGTTGTTCTGTATGGAAACCAGGACTGAAGGGAAAAATCCACCTGTGTATCTGATGAGAGTTGATGTGGATGGATACTCGTGTAATGTGGTCAGTTAGCACAAGAATATGACAGTGAAGGAACATTGCGAAGTGTGTGCTAACAAACCTCCACAGAAAGGGAACATGCTGGCCATTGACGCCAGCAGCTGCCAGTAGAGGGAAAAGTGTTGAGGATCTGGGACAAAAAGAGTTGAGATCTGTTGTCAAACAGCAGAGACTTTGGGCTTGACTTAGGTCAACATCTGTTGACTAACTACAGACACTGGACATGACTTCTGTTGACCGAGAACAGACACTGGACATGACTTGTCAACACTGGTCAGCAAGTGTTGACCACACACTGGTGTACCTTGAAAGAAAGAGGCAAGCGAAGCGTGTGACACTTGTGGAAGGAAAACAGCCATCACATTGCCCTGCTGTGCTGTGCCTTGCCAGCGTAGAGACGTCATCTTCATTCATTATCCTCGGATTTGAAAATCCAGATAGCTCAGTGGTCAGAGCACTCGCTTTCCCCCAGCCGATGTTAAGCAGCATTGAGTGTGGTTACCAATTGGATGGGTGATGGTTTGCGCGCCTTGGCTTCAGTATAATCCTCTGGTTCACCCAGCTGTGAATGGGTACCTGCCCTCTTTAGTGTCAGGGAAGGTAAAGCAGTGAGGGAGAGGAGATGGGCGCTGCCCTCAATATGCTGGCCCTAGAGAAGCTGACGTCTCTGATGCCTCGTTCCCTATGATCACACATAGGTCATGGGAACACCTTTCCCTTATTTTTTTATTTTTTTATTTTTTTAATCAAATCATCTCATGAATACCAAGTGTGGCACTCAGTCTGCTGCACAGTTGCTTGTGGAAAGGAGATTACTGTTACTGTAAACTGGTAGGGTGTCATCAGTTAGTTAGTTCTCTTACTGTGAGTTGTAACAGTATAACGTCAAACACAGCGGTTGCAGTTTTTGTTACTTAAGGTTGAGAAAGGATAGAGCTCCCTGTGATACTGACAAATGCACTGTAGGAAAAGAGTTTGGATGAAGCGAAACTGAAAGGAATACATGTGTTACACCTGCCAAGATAGGAAGATCAGTGCTGCGGCCCACCAGAGGAGCTGGAAAGAACATGCCGTTATTTTTCCCGGACACATCTGACGGTGTAGAGCGAATGAGAAGAAGAAGAAGGCATGTTACATCTGCCAAGACAGGAAGATCTGTGTTGAGAGTGGGTGGGCATTTTTGATGTTGATTAATAATTAGAAGGGAAGACCGCTGCAAACTATCAAACTGTTTTCACCTGGTTTTTATGGGGTTTTTGTTTTGACTACTCATGCTCTCCATCCTATGATTGTTTTCTTTGAAGATTTTTGTACATATTGATTTGAACAAAATTTTAGTAGTTCACAGTAACATGGTATCAATACTTGAAATGAGCTCAACAAACAGTGCTTATGTGAGTACTCTAACATCAATATGTAAGCAAGAGTGGGTTACAGCTTAAGTTGTGTGCTTTATAAAATATCTATAATTGGTGTGTGTTTTAGATATAACATCAATTTTTGTGTGCCATAGAAGAAGTGTACATAATGGAATTTTTTCATTATTTTTTGGTAAGCTTTAGGTAAAAAACCCAAAACATTCTGATGTGCATTTTTTTCTGATCAATAGCATTTGTGTCACTTTAAATCGAAAAATAAATAAAGCATTAGGTAAAAAAAAAATCTAATGCACATTTTCCTCTGATCAATGGCATTTCAATTTTTGTGTCATTTTAGATTGAAAAAGAAATGATGTTCATTTTCTTCTGACTAAATCACCATATGTCCACAAAGCTGAAACTTGCTCCTTCTTCCCTGTGTGCCTGTGGTAAAGAAAACCAGACAGGCCAGCACACCCTTCAGAGGTGTACTCTATTCAGCGACCTGAGGAAGAAAGTGTGGCCAACGGAGATAACCTACAGACCAAGCTGTACGGCCCACGAGAGGAGCTGGAAAGGACATGTCTTTATTTTTCCCAGACACATCTGACGGTGAAAGCGAATGAGAGAAGAAGAGGAAGGCATGTTACATCTGCCAAGACAGAAAGATCTGTGTTGAGAGTGGGTGGGCATTTTTGATGTTGATTAATAATTAGAAGGGAAGACCACTGCAAACTAACAAACTGTTTTCACCTGGTTTTTATGGGGTTTTTGTTTTGACTACTCATGCTCTCCATCCTATGATTGTTTTCTTTGAAGATTTTTGTGTATATTTAAACTAACTTGTATTAGTACAGAGTAACATGGTATCAATACTTAAAATGAGCTCAACAAACAGTGCTTATGTGAGTACTCTAACATCAGTATGTAAGCAAGAGTGGGTTACAGCTTAAGTTGTGTGCTTCATAAAATATCTATAATTAGTGTGTGCTTTAGATATAACATTAAATGCTTTTTGTGTGCTTTAGAAGAAATGTACATCATGCAAATTTTTTCCTTATTATTTTTCTGTAAGATGTAGGGAAAAAACAACACATTCTGATGTGCATTTTTGTCTGATCAATGGCATTTGTATCACTTTAGATCAAAAAAGAAATGAAGCTTTATGTGAAAAACAATTTTTAAAAAACCCAAAAAATTCTAATGTACATTTTGTTCTGATCAATGGCATTTCGGATTGTGTCATCTTAGATTTTTAAACAAAGGTTATTTTCTTCTGATTAAATTTCCACATCTTCACAAAGCTGAAACTCGCTCCTTCTCCCCTGTGTGCCTGTGGTAAAGAAAACCAGACAGGTGAGCACAGCCTTCAGAGGTGCACGCTATTCAGCGACCGAGGAAGAAAGTGTGGCCGATGGAGATAACCCTGCAGACCAAGCTGTACGGCCCACAAGAGGAGCTGGAAAGGACATGCCTTTATTTTCCCCAGACACATCTGACGGTGTAAAGCGAATGAGAGAAGAAGAGGAAGAAGGCATGTTACATCTGCCAAGACAGAAAGATCTGTGTTGAGAGTGGGTGGGCATTTTTTCATGTTGATTAATAATTAGAAGGGAAGACCGCTGCAAACTATCAAACTGTTTTCACCTGGTTTTTATGGGGGTTTTGTTTTGACTACTCATGCTCTCCATCCTATGATTGTTTTCTTTGAAGATTTTTGTGTATATTTAAACTAACTTGTATTAGTACAGAGTAACATGGTATCAATACTTAAAATGAGCTCAACAAACAGTGCTTATGTGAGTACTCTAACATCAGTATGTAAGCAAGAGTGGGTTACAGCTTAAGTTGTGTGCTTCATAAAATATCTATAATTAGTGTGTGCTTTAGATATAACATTAAATGCTTTTTGTGTGCTTTAGAAGAAATGTACATCATGCAAATTTTTTCCTTATTATTTTTCTGTAAGATGTAGGGAAAAAACAACACATTCTGATGTGCATTTTTGTCTGATCACTGGCATTTGTATCACTTTAGATCGAAAAAGAAATGAAGCTTTATGTGAAAAACAATTAAAAAAAAACAAAAAAACTCTAATGCACATTTTGTTCTGATCAATGGCATTTTGGATTGTGCCATCTTAGATTTAAAAAAAGGTTATTTTCTTCTGACTAAATTTCCACATCTTCACAAAGCTGAAACTCGCTCCTTCTCCCCTGTGTGCCTGTGGTAAAGAAAACCAGACAGGTGAGCACATCCTTCAGAGGTGTACGCTATTCAGCGACCCGAGGAAGAAAGTGTGGCCGATGGAGATAACCCTACAGACCAAGCTGTACAGCCCACGAGAGGAGCTGGAAAGGACATGTCTTTATTTTTCCCAGACACATCTGACGGTGTGAAAGCGAATGAGAGAAGAAGAGGAAGGCATGTTACACCTGCCAAGACAGGAAGATCTGTGTTGAGAGTGGGTGGGCATTTTTGATGTTGATTAATAATTAGAAGGGAAGACCGCTGCAAACTAACAAACTGTTTTCACCTGGTTTTTATGGGGGTTTTGTTTTGACTACCTATGCTCTCCACCCTATGATTGTTTTCTTTGAAGATTTTTGTACATATTGGTTTGAACAAAATTTTAGTAGTTCAGAGTAACATGGTATCAATACTTAAAATGAGCTCAACAAACAGTGCTTATGTGAGTACTCTAACATCAATATGTAAGCAAGAGTGGGTTACAGCTGAAGTTGTATGCTTTATAAAATATCTACAATTAGTGTGTGCTTTAGATATAACATTCATGCTTTTTGTGCGCTTTAGAAGAAATGTACATAATGTGAATTTTTTCCTTATTATTTTTTCTGTAAGTTGTAGGTAAAAAAACCATTCTGATGTGCATTTTTTTCTGATCAATGTCATTTGTGTCACTTTAGTCAGATCAAAAAAGAGATGAAGCTTTAGGTAAAAAAAAAAAAAAAGTCTTCATGCACATTTTCTCCTGATCCATGGCATTTCGAATTGTGTCATCTTAGATTGAAAAAGAAATTATGTTCATTTTCTTGACTAAATCACCACATCTTCACAAAGCTGAAACTTGCTCCTTCTCCCCTGTGTGCCTGTGGTGAAGAAAACCAGACAGGCGAGCACATCCTTCAGAGATGTACACTATTCAGCAACCTGAGGAAGAAAGTGTGGCCGATGGAGATAACCCTACAGACCAAGCTGTACGGCCCACGAGAGGAGCTGGAAAGGACATGCCTTTATTTTTCCGAGACACATCTGACAGTGTAAAGCGAATGAGAGATTTGTGCGTCATTTTAGATTAAAAAACAAAAAAAAAAGGAAATGATGTTTGTTTTCTTGTGATGAATGGCTTTTGTGTGTCATTTTAAATCAAAAATGAAATGATGTTCATTTTCTTCTGATCAATGGCTTTTGTGTGTCACTTTACAACTAGATTATAAAAAAAAATAATGTGATGTTCAATTTTCTTCAGATCATTGTCTGTTGTGAGTCACAGTACTGAGTAGATGAAAA
>CM060327.1:10858910-10863910 GCA_030674155.1 Stramonita haemastoma | reverse complement strand
TCCCGGTCCACCATGTAGCTGGCTGTGCCACCTCTTCTTCAACATTACCGGCATCCTATTCTTCTTCCCTGTCCCAGTCCACCTGTAGCTGGCTGTGCCACCTCTTCTTCAACATTACCGGCATCCTATTCTTCTTCCCTGTCCTCCTCCACCATGTAGCTGGCTGTGCCACCTCTTCTTCAACATTACCGGCATCCTATTCTTCTTCCCTGTCCCGGTCCACCATGTAACTGGCTGTGCCACCTCTTCTTCAACATTACCGGCATCCTATTCTTCTTCCCTGTCCCGGTCCACCATGTAACTGGCTGTGCCACCTCTTCTTCAACATTACCGGCATCCTATTCTTCCCTGTCCCGGTCCACCATGTAGCTGGCTGTGCCACCTCTTCTTCAACATTACCGGCATCCTATTCTTCTTCCCTGTTCTGGTCCAACATGTAACTGGCTGTGCCACCTCTTCTTCAACATTACCGGCATCCTATTCCTCTTCCCTGTCCCGGTCCACCATGTAGCTGGCTGTGCCACCTCTTCTTCAACATTACCGGCATCCTATTCTTCTTCCCTGTCCCGGTCCACCCTGTAGCTGGCTGTGCCACCTCTTCTTCAACATTACCGGCATCCTATTCTTCTTCCCTGTCCCGGTCCACCCTGTAGCTGGCTGTGCCACCTCTTCTTCAACATTACCGGCATCCTATTCTTCTTCCCTGTCCCGGTCCACCCTGTAGCTGGCTGTGCCACCTCTTCTTCAACATTACCGGCATCCTATTCTTCTTCCCTGTCCCGGTCCACCCTGTAGCTGGCTGTGCCACCTCTTCTTCAACATTACCGGCATCCTATTCTTCTTCCCTGTCCCGGTCCACCATGTAGCTGGCTGTGCCACCTCTTCTTTAACATTACCGGCATCCTATTCTTCTTCCCTGTCCCGGTCCACCTGTAGCTGGCTGTGCCACCTCTTCTTCAACATTACCGGCATCCTATTCTTCTTCCCTGTCCCGGTCCACCATGTAGCTGGCTGTGCCACCTCTTCTTCAACATTACCGGCATCCTATTCTTCTTCCCTGTCCTCCTCCACCATGTAGCTGGCTGTGCCACCTCTTCTTCAACATTACCGGCATCCTATTCTTCTTCCCTGTCCTCCTCCACCATGTAGCTGGCTGTGCCACCTCTTCTTCAACATTACCGGCATTCTCCTCTTCTTCCCCGTCCCCCTCACGCGCCGCCTGCCCCTGCGTCTGGCGCGGTTCTACTGTGCCAATAACAATCAAAGTTGGTGATGTTTCCCGCTGCTTTTTTGTGTGCACGCTCCTGTCCTCTTGCATCACTCTCCCAGTGGCTGTGGTTGGGCCTCTTTGAGGCTGGAGGCCCGGCACTGGAAGACCACAGGTAGGTAAGATAGGTAAAGGTGTTCCATAACTTGTGTGGTCGTAGAGGAGCAAGGCACCAGATACCTCAGCTTCTCCAGGGACAAACATACTGAGGGCGGCGCCCATCTCCTCTCCCTCACTGCTTTATCTTCCCTGACCCTAAAGAGGGCAGGTACCCATTTACAGCTGGGTGAACTGGGGGAATGTACTGAAGCCAAGGCATGTGAACGATCACCCATCCAACTGGTAACCACGCTCGACGCTGCTTAACATTGGCTGGGGGAAAGGTAGCGCTCTGACCACTTAACTATCCCGTCCCTGGAAGACCCCATGACGAGCACCATATCATTGGATATCTGTCTGCATGGACATATTAGGAGAATTCTTAGTGTCTGGTCTTCTGTGCTCGTAACTCTTTGGGGGACGGGATAGCTCAGTGGTCAGAGTGCTTGCTTTCCCCAGCCAAAGTTAAACAGCATCAAGCATGGTTAACAAGTGGATGGGTGACCGTTTGCACGCTTTGGATTCAGTACAGTCCCCCAGCTGTAAATGGGTACCTGCCTCTTTAGGGTCTGGGAAGGTAAAGCATCGAGGGAGAGGAGATGGGTGCCACCCTCAATATGTTGGCCCTAGAGAAGCTGAGGTCTCTGATGCCTCGCCCCCCTACGACCACGTAGGTTATGGGAGGACACCTTTACCTTATACTTCACAGGAGATCTGCCCACTGGCTCCAGCAGACAAGTTCCGACTTCAGGGCGGCTCATCACAAAGTTTAACTATAAGAAAAGATGTTCAGGTTTGCATGAAGAAAAGGCAGGAGAATTGGAACGGTAGGCAGAAAATAAGCATGAGAGAGAGAGAGAGAGAGAGAGAGGAGAGAGAGTAGAGAGAGAGAGGAGAGAGAGAGAGAGAGAGAGAGAGAGAGGACAGTAATAAAAACACAACTGTGTTCAGCTTCATCTCTGTTTAATTGTTATTATCAGCAGATTTTTTTTGCTTCTTTCTTGAAGCTTCACAAGGCAGAATGAGCAACATGAATAATAACATGAATAATAAAACCAATCTTTCAAAACATGCAGATTACAGATTTTTGTAATAAGCAACATGAATAATAAAACCAATCTTTCAAAACATGCAGATTACAGGTTTTTGTAATAAGCAACATGAATAATAAAACAAAATCTTTCAAAACATGCAGATTACAGGTTTTTGTAATAAGCAACATGAATAATAAAACCAATCTTTCAAAACTTGCAGATTACAGATTTTTGTAATAAGCAACATGAATAATAAAACCAATCTTTCAAAACATGCAGATTACAGATTTTTGTAATAAGCAACATGAATAATAAAACAAAATCTTTCAAAACATGCAGATTACAGGTTTTTGTAATAAGCAACATGAATAATAAAACAAAATCTTTCAAAACATGCAGATTACAGGTTTTTGTAATAAGCAACATGAATAATAAAACAAAATCTTTCAAAACATGCAGATTACAGGTTTTTGTAATAAGCAAAATCTTTCAAAACATGCAGATTACAGATTTTTGTTG
The DNA here is from genome assembly GCA_030674155.1 of Stramonita haemastoma. Classification (NCBI taxonomy): domain Eukaryota; kingdom Metazoa; phylum Mollusca; class Gastropoda; order Neogastropoda; family Muricidae; genus Stramonita; species Stramonita haemastoma. Next base: position 10,860,991 of record CM060327.1, on the reverse strand, counting down.
AGAGTAGTCACCTTCCCTGCGCCCGAGATGTAAGCCTCACCTGAGATATGGTGATGAATCTATAGATCTATCTATCTATCTATCTATCTATCTATCTATCTATCTATCTATCTATCTATCTATCTATCTATCTATCTATCTACACACACACACACACACACACACACACACACACAACATCTCTCTCTCTCTCTCTCTCTCTGGGACTGGATGTAAAAAAGCACAAGAGTGCTTATTCCATTATCCTCGATATAAAAGAATAAATCAAATCAAATAAAAAATCTCTCTCTCTCTCTCTCTCTCTCCCTTCCCAAATCTCTCCACTGACCAAATTGAACAGCTGAAATAGTTTTTTTTCCCCAATCTCATAGTCTACCAGAATGTTGGAGTACCACGGAAGATTTTGCAACAAGCTTCCTCCATTGTTTTAAACATGTTTGCCGTACCATATTAGCCCTACCAACCACGAAAGCCATACCAGAGCTGTCACCTCATTCAATTTCAGGTTCAAAACCAACACATCACTAATACTTCCAAATGTCTCTCAACATCCATCTGAACCCCCCCCCCCCCCCCCCCCCCACAAAACCAAACAACGTTAAATGACACAATATCTAAATTATTCCATTCCTTAAGGCTAATTCAACATGTTTAATCTAAAAAGTACTATAACAACTTCACAGAGCACATCATCTTGAGCAACAACAGGCATAGAGCTTAAATCAGACCAGTGTAATGGAAACATTTTTAACAAAGGAATGCAACGACAGAAGTTTATGGTAAACATGCCATTTTACAAAGAACAAATCCAAAAGGGACACTGAAATATTTTCAGTTGTCGATATTATCACATTCAAAATGGCATTTAAAAAAATGAAGCAACAAAGCAAACACACAAATTGGAATGAAGCATGATAAGATATAAAAATGTAGACAAACGAAATGGCAGTAAAAACCGTAAATAAATGAAATATATATAATATGGCAGCACAACTGTATATCTGTACTCTAAATCCGGTAAACTGTAAATCCGGTCAACACAATTCAATATCAAATCATCACACTGAATAAGAAATAAAAATAAAAATATCACAAATCATCAAAAACAAAACAAACAAACAAAAAAATCAACAAACTCTCCAGCAAATAAACAAATTAAAAGATGCCAAGTGAGAATGAATAGGTGAGAAGTGGAAGGAGGGTGAGTAAAAAAGAAAGAGAGAAGTCTGAACTGGTATAATATACATCTGCTTTAGGCCACAATACACCTTGAGGGGCAACAATGGAAAGATGTAGAAAATGAAATATAATGTCTCATAAGCATTGGCAAGACTTTGGCATATATACCTTGGCAAGTACCCAAAGCTGTGTACTCTTGAGTATGAATAAATTCCAAAATCATGACTAAATAAATAGCTGAACAAGACCAAAAATCCAAACTGCTAAAAAATCTCAGTTTATGTAAGCTGCTCCCCAGGACACCACATAAAGATAATAGGCCAGTGAACAAAGTTATAGATGGAGTTATACCTGATATGTGAACATTGAATCACATGCAAAATACAAACATCAAACACAACCTACATCATGACAGCTGAAATTATTTATACTCACAAACTATTGCATTTTCAAAACAGTCACCATACTCACAAACTATTGCATTTTCAAAACAGTCACCATACTCACAAACTGTTGCATTTTTTAAACAGTCACCATACTCACAAACTATTGCATTTTTTTAAACAGTCACCATACTCACAAACTATTGCATTTTCAAAACAGTCACCATACTCACAAACTATTGCATTTTTTTAAACAGTCACCATACTCACAAAACTATTGCATTTTCAAAACAGTCACCATACTCACAAACTATTGCATTTTTTTAAACAGTCACCATACTCACAAACTATTGCATTTTCAAAACAGTCACCATACTCACAAACTATTGCATTCTGAAAAAAGTCACCACACCAGGAAAGTGTGGCCACCGAATACAACCATGTCAGCCCTAGGCCTAATGCAATGTAAACACAATGTTGTACGCAAAAAATACTGTATTACCCTCTGCTCATTCATGT
>CM060327.1:10846410-10851410 GCA_030674155.1 Stramonita haemastoma | reverse complement strand
AGTCCCCATGTGTATGCAGTTTTGTCAATTTTGTCATCCGTTCCCACTGGCACACACAATGGCCTACTCTTTTGCGTGCGTGCATGTCCACATCCCGACAAATGGATCTTATCAACATTATTCCCTTGTGGGGATGCCAGGAGCATCAATAGCATCCCCACCTTCTGGAAATTCTATGCCAGAAATTTCCTCTTTTCTATCCTTCTCTTTGTTTCTGCTTTGTTCCTTTTCTTCCTGACACATCCTTCTCTATTTTCTGCCTTCTTGTTCCATTCTGCTGCCTTTTTTCCCCAGAAAGACTATAGCAATTCTTTCCCATGCCAAACTAGGATGCACTGGGCTTGACTTGTGAGGTGCTTTATGGTAGTGCACAACCTTAATCAAACAACGTCAATATCAACAGCAGTAAGGACATTGACTAACAACCGTAATAAGTCAAGTCAAGTCAAGTCAATAACACTTTAATCATCCCTGAAGGGCAATTACAATACTGACAGGCATATTAAAATAAATAATAAAATAACGATAAAACAATAACATCAATATCAACAGCAATAAGAACGAACGTGAACGTCACTATCAGCAACAATAGGAACAAACATTAACATCAATTTCAACAACAATAAGAATGAATGTTAACTCAGCATCAACATCAACAACAATAAGAATGAATGTTAACTCACTGTCAATATTAAAAACAATAAGAATGAACATTAACTCACAGCTCTGTTGGAGTTCATACTAGAGACGTTGACAATGGTCCCCTGTGTGTGAATCAGGTGAGGCACACACAGCATGGTCAGGTGGTACACTGCCCTGTGGTCACACATATATATTATATATTATATACCTCATCACATATTACATCATATACATCACAGTGACAATGGATCCCTGTGCGTAAATCAGGTGAGGCACACATAGCATGGTCAGGTGATACACTGCCCTGTGGTCACACATATTATACACCACATCACATTACATCATATTATCATTTGATAGTGACATCATTACATCACAGTGGCAGATATAAATTGGTGTGGAGGTCACATACACATATGTGTATATATTTTCTTATATATATATATATGTGTGTGCGTGCGTGCGTGCATGCGTGCGTGCGTGCATGTGTGTGTATGTGTATATATATATATATGTGCGTGTGTGCATTTCGTGTGTGCGTGTGTGTCTGTATGTTTTGCATGGGAAAAAGTTGGACAGACTGACCTGACATTGATGCTGAACACTTTGTCGTACTGTTGCAGTGATGTTGTCTCTATGGACCCTGGCAGATATATACCGGCACAGTTCACCTGTCATGACACATAAACCTGTGTGTTAGAGACACATATTACCTCCCTATGCAGTGTCATGCACATCTGAACAGTTCACTTTTAAAAAGATAAAGGTAAAAGTAATGACCTAAGTGGTCATAGGGGTGCAAAATGTCTGAGACCTGAGTTTCTCCAGGGGCCAGAATATTGAGGGCGGCGCCCATCTCCTCTCCCTCCCTGCTTTACCTTCCCTGACCCTAAAGAGGGCAGGTACCCATTTACAGCTGGTGAACTGGGGGACTATACTGAAGCCAAGGCTCACAAATGATCACCCTTCCACTGGGTAACTACACTTGATGCTGGTTAACAATGGCTTGGGGAAAGCAAGTGCTCTGACCACTGAGCTACCCCATCCCCAGTTCACTTGTAATGGCACATGAATCAGCAAGACACATATGGGGAAACTACATTATGAAAGACTACATTATGAAAGCAAACATAAGCAGACAGGATTTTAAAAGTTATACTAAGAAGGAAAGTGGCAGGATAGTTAAGGCATTCACATACCTAACAAGTAAACCGTGAAGTTCTAGGTTTGATTCCCAGCCCTGCCCTTTTTCTTCTCAGTTTGACGAGAAAATCAAACTGAATGTCTAAGTCCTTCCAATGAGACTGTAAACTGAGGCCCTGTGTGCGGATGCACGGAGAACGTCTTGTGCACATGTTAAAAACCCATTCCACCTTTCGAAAAAGTAGGCTATTTTGTGCAGGTAAGTAAGGATGAAAAAACTTTTTAAAAAACCCAACAACCCACGCACACAGGTGAGGTGTTTAGATACCATCCCTGAAGTTCGAATGTAGCTACCTTAATGGTGGAAATGGTTGCATATGCAAAAACTTCACGATTAGTGAACCTTGGAGCTCTAGCTGAGGAATCACACACACACACACACACACACACACACACACACACACACACACACACACACACACACACACAAATCAAACTGATCTAAAATATGGTCCTGGAGCCTGTCAAAAAGGTGGAGTTGTGCCACAAGGTAAAAGTTTATCCTGACTGCTCAATACTCACCAAAATGTCCAGTTGCTGAAAGGTATCCAAGGTGTCTCTGACCACTCTCTCCGTGTCCTCTTCCTTGCTCAGGTCTGCTGTCACCAGCAGTGGCTGAAATAAAACATACACACGTTAAAGACATATGGCAACATACAACTTCTCTTATGGTCAGATCTGCTGTTATCAACAGTGGTTAAAATAAAACGTACACATTTAAGACATATGGCAACATACAACTTCTCTTATGGTCAGATCTGCTGTTATCAACAGTGGCTGAAAAACACACATGTTAAAGACATATGGCAACACACAAATTTTCTTATGGTCAGATCTGCTGTTATCAACAGTGGCTGAAATAAAACATACACATGTTAAAGACACATGGCAACACACCATTTCTCTTATGGTCAGATATGCTGTATTCAACCGTGGCTGAAATAAAACATACACACCTTAAAGACACATGGCAACACACAACTTCTCTTATGGTCAGTCAGATATGCTGTATTCCACAGTGGCTGAAATAAAACATACACATGTTAAAGACATATGGCAAAGCACAACTTCTCTGGAGGTCAGATCTGCTGTCACCAGCAGTGGCTGAAATGCATACACATGTTAAAGACACATGGCAACACACAACTTCTCTTATGGTCAGTCAGATATGCTGTATTCAACAGTGGCTGAAATAAAACATACACATGTTAAAGACACATGGCAACACACAACTTCTCTTATGGTCAGTCAGATATGCTGTATTCAACAGTGGCTGAAATAAAACATACACATGTTAAAGACACATGGCAACACACAACTTCTCTGGAAGTTGGATCTGTCACCTGCAGTGTCTGAAATACATACATATCTTAAAGACATATGGCAACACATCACTTCCTTGGTCAGATCTGCTGTTATCAGCAAAGGGTGAAATATAATTATACACATGTGGCAACACACAACTGTCCTGGTCAGGTACACAGTAGCAAAAAGCCCCCAAACCCATGTATACAGTAAAAGTGTGCACATGCTACAAACATGTGGCAATACAAACATGTGGCAATACACAATATCCTTGATCAGGTACACAGTAGCAAAACCTCCTCATTCCATGTACACAGTACAGATGTTACAGAGTTGCGGCAACACACAACATTTCTGGTTAGGTCTGCTATCATCATCTGCCACAAGTGTCAAAAAGAAACCTGCTGTGGTCTTAGCATTCTCCAGCTACAGGTTCAAATCCCGTTTGGGCCCAAAACTTTTCCCCTATCCATTAGATCATGGGTGGTTGTCTGGGTGCTAGTCTTTCGGATGATACGATAAACTGAAGTCCTGTGTGCTACACATAATTTTCTAGCACGCATAAAAGAATCCACAGGAACAAGAGGGTTGTCCCTGGCAAAATTCGGTAGAAAAAAGCCTCTCTGATGGGGAAACGAATACAGTTGCAGACAGGAACTTAGGAAAAAGAAAAAAGAAAAAAAATAATGAGTGGCACTACACTTGTGGCAACATGTGACACTTGTGGCATCCTCGATATAATAAAAGAATAAATGAATAAATAAAAAATAAATAGATAAAATAATACCTTGGTGTTCCCTGACACTGCAGCGCATTCCTCTCCTGTGGCCTGCAGCTCCTGACTGCTGCGTCCCACCAGAGCCAGCCTGGCCCCCAGTGCCGCAAACCTCACTGCTGTCTGTCTGCCGATGCCGGAGCTGGCTCCTGGTGCAAGATCAGAGACAAAAGAGAAGAGTTGTGGTTTATTTCTGTTTCTGAACAGTCCGTAGGCATAGAGGTATATACTGGTTCCCTGAAAAAACTGATCAGATTATTGGCTTCCTCAGTTCATGGCTGATCTGATCTGTTCATGGAGGCAACATTGCCCCCTTTAGTAAATTGATGGTATTGCCTCTCTTACTAAAGTGATGATGTCATTACCCCCTTCTAAATAGTAAATCAATGATGGCACTGTCTCCACAACTAGAATAAACGATGTTCCAGACATCCTCACTAAATTGATGGTGTCAATATGTCCCGAACTAGAGTCCAGATCTGCCCATGTCACTGGCATTGCCTCCCTGTCTGACATGACATTAATTTTGATCTAAGCCACACCACATTTGACAAAACATGCTATGACCAAGACGATGCTTCATCAACAGCACAGCTAAGTACCTTGGTCAATATGATTGTGACTGCATGCTGGAAGTATAACACTAGTACTAAGTACCTTGGTCATTATGATTGTGACTGCATGCTGGAAGTGTAACACTAGTACTAAGTACCTTGGTCATTATGTGAGTGCATGCTGGAAGTGTAACACAAGTACTAAGTACCTTGGTCATTATGATTGTGACTGCATGCTGGAAGTGTAACACTAGTACTAAGTACCTTGGTCATTATGTGAGTGCATGCTGGAAGTGTAACACAAGTGCTAAGTACCTTGGTCAATATGATTGTGACTGCATGCTGGAAGTATAACACTAGTACTAAGTACCTTGGTCAATATGATTGTGACTGCGTGCTGGAAGTGTAACACTAGTACTAAGTATCTTGGTCAATATGATTGTGACTGCATGCTGGAAGTGTAACACTAAGTTATATATATCACAGGGAACATTTATTTTGATCTGTAACAGCTCAGTACC
>CM060327.1:10831410-10841410 GCA_030674155.1 Stramonita haemastoma | reverse complement strand
TTGAAGGTGTTTTCCTATATTAGTTTGAAAATGAAAAAATATATATATTTACAATCATTTACTTCATCTTGTACTTGTTCAAGACAGGTAAACAGCAATTCCTACAAATTCATATAAAAGTTGTTGCTTCTTTTCCCTGATATGGCAACTTTTATCTGGACTACTAAGCAACTTTAAACAATTAAAAGGGATTGAACTGATAGTCTCTGAAGGGGAAGTAATACTGATATGAAATAGCCACATGGCATGTGTGTGTGTGTGTGTGTGTGTGTGTGTGTGTGTGTGTGTGTGTGTGTGTGTGTGTGTGTGTGTGTGAAAATCATGATATTTTGCCCCAAAAGTTCTTGTAACATGTTTATATATGGTAGAAAAACTTTGGAAGTTGTTAAGTATTTTAAATATTTAGGAATTATTTTCAGTGAGAGTGGCAGTTTTGCAAAATGTAAGGAAAATGCTTAATCAAGCTCGTAAAGTCATGTTTAGTCTGATAAGGACTGCATGGCAAAAAGAACTACCTATACATGTGACACTTGATTTGTTCGATAAAATTGTTTTATCTGTTTTGTTGTATGGGTGTGAAATTTGGGGTTATAAAAACGTAGTAATAATTAAAAAGTCCTAGTTAAATGTTTAAAAATATGCTTTTCGTTTAAAGCGTATGATGTCAAATTCATTAGTATATGGAGAAGGGGGTAGATACTCCTTGTCTATTCTGTTCCAATGGTTTGTTTTGGGATGTAGCCTTTGACTTTCATCCTGGAAAGCTATCCTCAAATGTTTACCAGAGGATGAAAGATTTACATGAAAATCTCTGATTCAATCAGCTTGGCTAAATAAGATACAAAACATTTTAGTGCACAGCAGATTTGACTTTGTGGGAGAGACAGTTTTGTTCAACTATCAATTCTACCAGTTTATGTAATTATCAAAACCTTCTTAATAGAAAAGTTTGTTAATGAATGGAGAGCTGAACTGTGGGATAATAGTAGATGCCTTTAGTACAAAAACTATAAAACCAATTTTAGTATGGAAAACTATATAACTTGTTGGCCAGATGTGTATGTTTAGTCTTATAAAATTTAGTTGTAATTGTCACAAGCTTTCTATTGGGATTGGATGTCTCCATAACATACCACGGGAAGAAAGAGTATGTTCAAAATGCAATATGTCTGTTTTAGGGGGAAAATTTATTCTTATCATGGAATATTTCCTACTTTAAATATTTACGACAAGATTTTATTCCTCAGCATTTTTTTCAACCCATGTCCAGTTATGATTTTTGCAGTCTGTGGAAATGTAAATCTTGAAAAGTTCTCCTGTCTCCCTCAAAGCTCATAACATTTGAAGGTTTTTCTTGAAATTTCATTTTGTTGTCTTTCACAAGTGTAGAGTGTGTCTTTTACAGAAATTTATATACTTTAAAATGTCTGGAGTCTTTAATATTGTTTGTTTATCATTTTGCAATGAATTGTTGCTTTTCAGTTCCTGTTAGTATTGTTGAATTCGTTTGTTATCTTCCATGCACCAAAAGGGGTGAAAGGAATAAAATCTTGAACCGTGTGTGTGTGTGTGTGTGTGTGTGTGTGTGTGTGTGTGTGTGTGTGTGTGTGTGTGTGTTGTGTGTGTGTGTGTGTGTGTGTGTGTGGCTAGGTTGTGTGTGTGTGTGTGTGTGTGTGTGTGTGTGTGTGTGTGTGGCTAGGTTGTGTGTGTGTGTGTGTGTGTGTGTGTGTGTGTGTGTGTGTGTGTGTGTGTGTGTGTGTGTGTGTGTGTGTGTGTGTGTGTGTGCATGGCTGTTTATTTCTCTTTCTTTATTTCTGGTCCATCGGTCTGGAATTACCCCCCCCCCCCCCTCTCTCACTATGCTAAAAGCCTACTTATGACAGTTTTCAATCCAGTCTCAAGATATACTTATTTCAAACATAAAAATTTCCCCTCCTGTTTCATTTCTTATCTGTCCCTGCACTGCCCCCAGATAACAAATTTGCCAATGACAACTGTCTTCAAACTGTAACTTGTTTTACCTGTGTTAACTTATGCTGCATGTATTTAGAATTTCTGACACATTCTATATGCTGATAAAACATTAATTTATTTTAAGGCAATATTACCCCCCTTCAAAGGCTGTCATAACAGTTATGCTCCTTTTTTATTGTTTGAAGTTACTCAGAAGTCCAGAGGAAAATCTGTATCTAATGTAAAATGAAGCAGCAATATTTTTAATATATAAAATTGTAGACTGCTGTTTACTTGTTTGAAACAAGTACATGGTTACAAGAAATGTTTAAGATTAAGTTTTTTTTTCAATTTCCGATCAGACATAGGAAAAGAACCTGTAAAGTGTGGAATTGTTAGTGCAATAATATGTTGCAAAACTATGAAGGCAACAACTTAAGCTTTGAATTAGGAATGGCAGATCTCTACAGGGATTGCGCCCTAACTTCTAATCCTCCGAGCTTTGGAGGGGATGTGTTGTCTATCTTCCCATGTTAGTGCTTATTTTCTTTTCTTTTTTGAGGAGGAGGGGGATAGGCAGGGGGAGGAGGAGGGGGTTAAATAGAGAGGGGAGGAGATGGGATAGGAGGGGGGAGGACCAAGGAGGGAGAGGGGGATAGGTAGGTGGGGGGAGGAGAGGGGGAATAGGTAGGGAAAAGAGGGGGATAGGGAGGGGGAGGAGTGGGGGGATAGGTAGGGGGGGATAGGGAGGGGGATAGGTGGGGGTGAGGGAGGAGAGGGGGATAGGTGGGTGAGATGGGGAGGAGGGGGAGGAGAGGGAGGTGGGTGGGATGGGGGGCAGGAGAGGGGGATAGGTGGGTGGGATGGGGGAGGAGAGGTAGACGGAGGAGGGGGATAGGTAAGTGGGAGGAGAGGTAGGGGGAGGACAGGTAGTGGGAGGAGTGGGGGGATAGGTAGGTGGGATGTGGAGGAGGGGGATATGGGGGATTTAAAGCATCAAAATTGACAATTTCCAGGAGTCTTGCATAACTTCACTGTTTACCATAACCCACAGAGGGCACAGATTCATTGTTTCCCACGATAATAGTGTTCACTGTGATAGTAGGTATCTGTATACAAACTGGCTTGCTGTCACTCTTCATGTCAGAATTTAATCCTTGGCGGCTGTGCTAAAGAGGGTTTCTCCACTGGAGTTAACATCAGTGTCAACTCCACTCCCCCAAAAAGTCCTTCGGATGAGACTATAAACATCTGAAACATGTATCATGTAAAAGGACTGTTTGCATCAATAAAGATACAGTGCAGGTGTTCGCGTGTGTGTGTTGGCTTGGGGTGCGCAGACAGACAGACGGACAGACAGACAGACAGAGACAGAAAGACAGACAGCAACAAAACTCTCCCCATCTCTCTTTTTCTCTCTCTGCCACTATGTCTGTCTGTCTGTCTGTCTGTCTGTCTGTCTGTCTGTACGTATCTATCTATCTATCTATCTATCTATCTATCTATCTATCTATCTATCTATCTATCTATCTATGTATGTATGTATGTATGTATGTATGTATGTATGTATGTATGTATGTATGTATGTATGTATGTATGTATGTATGTATGTATGTATGTATGTATGTATGTATGTATGTATGTATGTATGTATGTATGTATGTATGTATGTATGTAATGTATGTATGTATGTATGTATGTATGTATGTATGTATGTATGTATGTATGTATGTATGTATGTATGTATGTATGTACGGCATTCTGAGCCTTTCTTTCGTCCAGTCCTTGTTACACACACACCCTTAGGTCTAGGCTAGCCAAGAAACCGCTGTAGTAGTTCTCTAAGTGTCGCTAAGTCCCTTGAAGCACACGATAGGGTCTCCATGTGTAGTGTGTTCTGGATTCGCTTCCCATTCCGCAAACTGGCGAGTTTGACACGTTCCTCTTTTAGCATGTTTTTCTCTTGCTGTTTGACAAACCAGTACACACATACCGGCTCAGTGTCTAGTTGGCATGCGCACTGGATCACAATGTCATCTGATTCACAGGTCACAATATCTTCACCGTCTGAATGATGTAGCACAGATTTTCTAAAGTGTGTATTTCTTTGTTTGTCTCTTAGCCTTTTCTGTACAGATCTATCAGTTAGAGTAGCCACGTACTGTTTGACATTTCTTGTGTCGAATGGACCAACAATATTATCATCGTTCACCTCAGGCTGCAAAACACACATATCAGCACAGTCACTACAATCAGACATACAGGGAGGTTCTAAATCAACCGATGATGGCAACTTAACTGATGTTTTTGTGTCCTGTGTGTGTGTTGTTGGTAGGTCTATTCCACGTGTATCTACACATGCTGTATTCCCCTGTTCTACTCCACTGTCAGGCAGACTGGGGGCACTGAGGACACAGTCACTTTCACACACAACACTTGCCTGCTTCTCTTTATGCTTTCGAGAGCGCTCCACATCTCGTCGTCTTTGAGAAAACGATTTTTTCCTGTAGTACTGTGCTTGTGTGCTGGATTCAGTGTTGGATCCGCCATGTTGGTTGACACTGCTGTGTCCACTGGTTTCAGTCGCAAGACAAAAACCACGCTGTCCCCTTCTCCTGCCACTTTCCAGCTGGAAACTGCATTGTCAGTCAGCAGGGCGCCTAAGGTCCTCTCCACAGCCGCTGGAAGTCCAGTAACTGGCATTTTTGACTGAATTTCTAGTTTTACTGCTGCTCACAGAAAATGTACGCCCTGTCTGCTTCACTTCTCGTGACCCCGCCCCCAAGAGAGAGAGAGAGAGAGAGAGAGAGAGAGAGAGAGAGAGAGAGAGAGAGAGAGAGAGAGAGAGAGAGAGAGAGAGAGAGAGAGAGAGAGAGAGAGAGATTCAGAGACAGACAGACAAATTAAGAGGGACAGACAGAAAAAACAGACAGAGAAGAAACACACACACACAAACACACACACACATACACGCACACACACACACACACACATACACACACACACACACACACACACACACACACACACACACACACCACACACACACACACAACACAAACTAATAACGTGACAGACATGGACCACCAATCAGAGAAAGGAAAAGACAGAAGGGTAGTCAACAAAACCAGAAAAACCACGCTCTTTTCCGTATACAGTCTTTATTACTTTTGTTCTTATTCGTGATAAAGTTCACCATAACAAGAATAGCATCCGTTTGTAGTATACGTTTAAATTAATCAGCATCTGCAGTAATAGACCATATGAACAAATGCCATCATAATGATCATAACGAGCTGTCATACCCATTGCCCTATTCATTACGTAACAGACTCGTTCTGCAACTTGTACAAATCCATAACAAGTATCACCATATACTTTCCATACCCGCAGTCTTGTTCAACACCAACTTGTGATAAAATATGCAACGAATCCAGTTTTGTACTTAAACATCTCAATTTTTACGAATTCATTAACAAAAAATCAGCATACACTTAAAGCACACACCCGCAGTACTGTACAAAACTGAAGTACTGCCCTCCCACCCCGAAAAAAACACAAAGAAACAAAAAAATTAATGTATTGCAATATATATCATGCACGACAAGATTTCAATTCGCAAAAAAAAAACCGAATTTTTTTAAAAAGAAGTACCAGTTTCCATACAAAAAGACGTCTCAATGTTTTTAAGCATCTTAGACACTCTCCACCAATAGCAAAAGTCAATAGGGGAAAAAAATCAACGACAAAAAAAAAAAAAAATCAACATTTTATACAAAGTTAAGAGGAGTCAACTCAGTGGTTAAAATCAGGTCAGGTCAGGTCAGGTCAGTCGTCTACATTCCTGCTATCGTTGGTAGGAGCTCCACGCAATGCCACCAGGGTTCACCATCTTTCTCTGTCTCTGCTGAGTTCTACAAACTCCTGTGGCCCTCCCAGACCACTGACCTCTGTGATGTTGGCAGTGCAGGATGTCTGTGGTCTGCATATTTTCCTTCTGCCCTCACCCTTGCCTTGGAAAAGTGTCGTCATCAGATTTGTCTGTGTGTTTCTGTTTGCATGACCCCAAAAATAGCTCAGTCTGCTCTTATCAATTTTAGCCAACATATGTCTGTGCACTGAGAGTTCACCATGAAAGGGACTGAGAGCTTTGGACCATTGCCAAAAGCTCTGTGTGTGTGTGTGTGTGTGTGTGTGTGTGTGTGTGTGTGTGTGTGTGTGTGTGTGTGTGTGTGTGTGTGTGGAGTGTGTGTGTGTGTGTGTGTGTGTGTGTGTGTGTGTGTGTGAGTGAGCACACGCGCGTGCGTGCGTGTGTGTGTGTTGGTCTGTGCACACCCTTAACCCTTCCCCCACCCCTCTGCTTCCGCCACATTCTTCTGTTGCACCAACACACATCAATGTTAATGCAAATAGGCCTACAGCACAGTAAAATAAATAACTTATTGAATTAAACAGCTGGAATAAACGTATAAAGAGACAGATCCAGCAGAAAACAAACCAACCAACCCCCTCCCCCAACAAAATGAAGGAAGATGTAGAATAAATGATCAATTAGGCTTTTATGTGAATAGTCAAATATGTTGCGAACTAAAAAACAAAACAAAACAAAACAACAGCAAACAAACCCCAACAGACACCTAAGGATATATAAGCAGCAGATAAAAAATAATGCATCAATAACAAGCTAGATAGAACAGAAAGCAGAAGATAAAAAAAAATTAATGCATCAATAACCAGCTAGATAAAGCAGAAAGCAGCAGATAAAAAATAATGCATCAATAACCAGATAGATAAAACAGAAAGTATAATCAGTGACTCCATCAGTCCAACGACCCAAAACGTAATCTTGTTTCATAAAGTGAAAAGTAAACAAAACATATTCATAAAATAATTAGGCCTTTGATACCACAACAACTAAAACCAATCATTGACAATTCAATCACTTGACAAACTAATCAACTTTACACAAAAGCAAATTACTTTTGTAGCTTGACGTTCGTAGCACGAGGGAGAGAATCATATTACCAAGGAGGAGGGAACTCTGTTACCAGGACCCACAATTTCACAATCATTACAATCATGATGAAAATACTAAACTTCAGTTTTTCTTACTCTTTTGAGACACGAAAAAGTTTACAAACAATGCGATATATATATATATATATATATATATATATATATATATATATATATATATATATATATATATATATATATATATATATATATATATCGATGTATGTATGTATCAAAGCATTGAATTTTGCAATTTGTTGTTCTTCAACATTTCATTAGAATACTCATGTTTTAGCCTACAGAAGTCTGTGAATCTCAAAAGAATGTACTTTATAATATTCAAAGTTACAGCCTTGAGTGAGTAAGTGAAAGAGAGAGAGAGGTGTACACACACACACACACAAGTATATATATATATATATATATATATATATATATATATATATATATATATATATATATATATATATATATGTAATATTATATGCAAATAAGTTATAGAGTGTAAAAAGAATTTACACGTTCATAAAACAAATTACAGTACAGGAAATATGCACAACTGCAATCATCAATATGCCATTTGTTTGTTATGAGTGGATTATACGATGCAGATTTCTGAATATTTTGTAAAATTGCCATTTTCAAAGTGTGTGGATTATATGCTTTAAAAAATAGTTGCCTCAGGTAATTTAACTATAGAGCCAAATGCAAATGCAAGTGGGCAGTTTCAAAATTGATACAAAATGGCAGTCCCTTGGCTTTGAAAACAAATTTAAAAAAGTTGAAATCCTCAGAACCAAAATAAAAGTAGAGAGAGGCCATATCCGAGTAGTTAGGACAGTTAGACCTCAATCCCAGGGGTCAAGAAAGTCGTGGGTTCAAATCTTGGCGGTGTGGCGAATAAGGGTGAGGAGTTTTACGATCTCCCAGGTCAACTTCAAGTGTAGACCTACCAGTGCCTTCATTTCCTCCGAGTATATACACACACAGAAGATCAAATATGCATGTTAAAGATCCCGTAATTCATGTAAGCTTTTAGTGGGCTACAGAAACACAAAGATACCCAGCATGCATCCCATGTGGCTACCTTCACGGTGGGCAAAAACGGTTGCATACATAAAATCTCACAAATGGTGAACCTCGGAGCTGTAGCCAAGGAACAAACAAATCCAAACAAACAAAAACCAACAAACCAACAAAAAAAAAAGCAAAACCCCCCCCAAACAAATCCAAACAAACAAAAGAAAACAAACAAAAACCCAAGCAAAAATCTAAAGTCTATCAAAACCCTTAAGTTAATTAAAAACCGCACCCCAAAACATAGATCCAGCCTAAGGAAACTTCAGGACAGAAGCGAAAATTTGCTGAGAATAAAAGAAAAGATGAAGTTGAACTCAGTCGTGCTTTTATCCTTTACTTTACTGTTTTATCTCAGCTGTGTGCTTGGAGGGAGAGGTGCCTAGCAGAATGTATATATATTTTTTTTATCAAGACAACTATATATATCTATCTGTATCTGTCTGTCTGTCTGTCTGTCTGTCTGTCTGTCTGTCTGTCTGTCTGTCTGTCTGTCTATCTATCTATCTATCTATCTATCTATCTATCTATCTATCTATCTATCTATCTATCTATCTATCTATCTATACCACCTGCAAACTCCACACCACTGAGAATTCAACAGAAAAAGGGCTTGGTAGGGCCAGAGTGTGGGCATCAGAATAAAATGTTTCTGGGAACAGCAGATGAAGCAGCACAGGAAGAAAAGTATCCTGTGATTACCCCCCCCCCCAAAACCACAAACACACACACACACACACACACACACACACACACACACACCACACACACACACACACACACACACGTATATACAGAAACACAAAAAAGATAGTGCCCTGCTGTTGTGACTTGAAGCCATCTGCTCATGGCAAACTCAAAATGTACAAGAAAAATCATTTGCAGCAAAAACCATGTAAATAATAATGATGATATAATCATGACTACAGCAATATTTATTTATATACATATCACTACCACCCAAGATGCCAGTTGCGCATTTCCAAGCCAGCAGAATATGACACTGACGGTCCTGGGAGCTACTACTACTGAATATTCATAAAGATACAAAAACTATAGATACACGTGACCCCAACATCTCTGGACCAATCAGGCAAGAGACCTTGGATGTAGCACATTTGTTAACGTCACACACACAAAAAATGAATATTCAAAATTGAGTCAGCCCACACCAAGAAGTTTTAAACCAATCAGGAAGTAAGCCTCGTGTAGTGGAGTCGGTGAAGCCTCACAATTCTCCTGAATATTCATCCAGTCAAATCAGAAAGGTCACGGAATGACGTGACCCCAAAACAAACTCATTGTCCAATCAGGAAGGGACTTGCTTGTAACCCGCGTGGTGAGAGCCCATGTGTTTTCCGGGAGGGTAGATGACTCTGCCGTGACTGTACATGTACTTCATCTTGCCCACGTACAGGTTGCTTCCCTTCTCCTTCACTCCCGTCATCGGCTCCAGCTGTGAACAGGGTTACCATCGTCATCATCATCATCATCATCATCGTCGTCGTCGTCGTCGTCATCATCGTCATCATCATCATCATCATCGCCACCATCACCACCACCACCACCACCACCACCATCATCATCATCATCATCATCATCACCATCACCACCACCACCATTCATCATCATCATCATCATCATCATCATCATCATCATCATCATCATCATCATCATCATCATCAATACAACAACAGCAACACCATAATGAGATTTGAAACTATCTCTCCCTCCCTCACACTCTCTCTTACACACGCGTACGCGCGCGCGCGCCCCCCCCCCCCCCCCCACACATACACACACACACACACACACACACACGCACACACACACGCGCGCGCGCGCGCACGCACGCACAAAATGAGATTTGAAACTCTCTCTCTCTCTCTCTCTCACACACACACACGCCACCACCACCACCACCACCACCACCACCACCACCACCACCACCACC
>CM060327.1:10823910-10826410 GCA_030674155.1 Stramonita haemastoma | reverse complement strand
CGAAAGAGGAAAGGATGGTGAAGAGGATGACACGTGTCAAGTTTGCAGAACATATTGCGCACACGTTAAATCTTGTTCCGCTTTTCGAATGAGTTCGGCCTTTGTGTGCTGATGGGAACAGGTGACAGAGTTTACAAAAGTGCATACACACGAGGATTGGATGCTAAAAAAAGCGCATGAGTGCTTAGTTAACTATCTTCGATATGAAAGAAAAAAAGACGAATAAATAAATAAATTAATGAATAAACAAACAAATAAATAGATAATAAATAAAAAAATAAAATTTCTGTTTGGACTTAAAAGGTGGATGATATGAGAGGGAGAAAGACAAAGAAGACTAAAAGCCTAAAATGCCTTTAACAGGTTCTGCCCTCCCCCTCTAAAAATCATCATCATCATCATCATCATCATCATCATCATCATCATCATCATCATCATCATCATCATCATCATCATCATCATCACCACCACCACCACATCCAAAGTAAAGAAGAAACTAAAAAAAAAGAATCAACAAAAAACACAAATGTGAGCGAATGGGTAGACAGATATATGGACGAATGGATGAACCGACTTGATGAATGAATAAGTAAATAAATGAATGAATGAAAAAACTGCATGAATGAATAAATGAATAATAGTATTGCTCTTTTTTTCCTGTATAAACTGTCCCAAGAATTAAAACTAAGAAAAACAAAAAACAAACAACAACAAAAAGAACCCATAAAAGCAAGAGCAAAAACAAATGCAACCCCCCAAAAAAACAACAAAAAAACAAAACAACCACACAATAAATAGAACCAAACTTTCTAGAAATGAACACAACTTGAATAATCAAATAATGGGGGGGGAAAAATGGAGAGAAAATCAGACAGATTGTAAAGAGTACCCTCAAGAAAAATGATGCTGATGTTCTTGAATTGGTCTGTCTGTCTTCATCTGTCTGTCTGTAGGTCTGTCTGTCTCTTCATCTTTCCCTCTATCTCTCTCTGTCTGTCTCTCTCCATCACACACACACACAACACACACACACACACACACACACACACACACACACACACACACACACACGTACACACGTACACACACACACACACACACACACACACACACACACACACACACACACACACACACACACACACACCACTCTCTCTCTCTCTCTCTCTCTCTCCTCTCTCTCTCTCTCTCTCTCTCTCTCTTCTCTCTCTCTCTCTCTCTCCTCTCTCTCTCTCTCTCTCTCTCTCTCTCTCTCATATATTTCTCTTTATATATCATTATTTCAACGGAACTGAAAGCAAATGCAATTTGTGATAGGTGGAAAGGAGCAGAGAAACAGGCCAAGAGGGCAAAATGCATTTGTAAAATTGCACAGGACAGAGCTCGCCATACTGCATTGCCACTGGCGCCTTTTAACATACACACGCACGCACGCATGAACGCACGCATGAACGCATGCACACACATACACCTGCATGCATGCACACACACACACACACACACACAAACACACACACACACAAACACCCACGCGCGCGCGCGTGCATAAACACATGCGCGGGCGCGCGTACGCAGGCAGGCAGGCACCCACGCGCGCAAGCAACACATATACATACATACACACATACGCACGCACACGCACTCACGCACGCACATGCACACGCACGCACATACGCATGCATAAAAACACACACACAACAACAAAAAAACAAAACACACACAGATGCGTGCGCATGCATGCACGCACAACACACACAACACACACACATACATAAAAACAACAAACACACACACACACAAACACAAACACATACTCCCTCCCCCTCTCACATACCCTCCCCATCCCCACTCCTCCTCCCTCCTAACCCCTATATACACATGTGACTTGACACGTTAAACCCTGTTCCGCTTTTCGTGAGAGTAGGCCATCGTGTGCCGGTGGGAACAGATGACAATATTTACAAAAACTGCATACACACGGGGACCGGATGAAAAAAAAGCACATGATTGCTTATTCTGTTATTCTCGATATAGAAGAAGAAATAAAATAATAAATTAAAAAAAAAAATCAGAGAGGTCTAATATCACCTTAACACACCTTAACAGAACAGACGTAAAATCAAAGACACACAAACAAACCTTGATGAGAAAAGAATGCACAGCGTTGTCATCCTTGACGATGGATCGGCCCATGAAGACCAAGACGTTCCCCAGACAAGCCAAGATGGCCACGGCCCAGACGGCTGAGCGCAGCAGGGAATTCTCCAGCAGGTTGTAACGGCTGGAAATCCCGTCTCCCCCGGGCTGGCAGTCACTCACGTGCGCCGCGTACGCACACATGTAGAAGGTGTCGAAATAACTGTGTGCACACACACATACAATGTGGAGGGATGAAGATGATGAATGAAGAATAGTTTTGATTGTGATGGTGAGGAGGATAGTAGAAGGTGGTCGTGGTGGTGGTAGTGGTGGTGGTGGTGGTGGTGATGATGATGGTAGT
>CM060327.1:10811410-10813910 GCA_030674155.1 Stramonita haemastoma | reverse complement strand
ACATTTGCACACAGGGCCTCTTCGGTTTATAGTCTCACCCAAAGGACTTTTTTTTAGGAGTGTGGAGTCAGCACTGATGTTAACCCTAGGGTAAAAAAAACCCCCACAACAAAACAAACCTTGAACGGGGTTTGAACCCGAAACGTCAGATAGGTAGCGCAATGTTCCAATAACCGCTAGGTCATCCCGTTTCCCGTTTTGATTGATACCTTAAGCCACTTTTGAGGTGAATCAGCCGCAAACGACGACGCGGTAAATCAACAATATACAGCGTAAATCTTATATCCATAATCATTCATTATTAACTTTTGTTATGTTTCTGTTGATGTTGTCATTAGCAAGACAGCTGCGTAAAGGTGTAAGTGTAAGGTGAAGGGTGTCACTGCCATAATATGTAACCCCGGGGGGTGGGGGGGGGGGGGGGGGTGGTGTTTATTAATTGCATAAGGATTGTTTCTTGAATTAATCCCGCTTTTGTAAGACAGCATTAGTCAGCTAGGGTAATTGCTTGTTTGTATTGTATTGCTGTGGTGATTTCTTTTCATATTAATTAAACCGTCCCTATGTGTGTTTTACGATTATGTACTGTTCAACTACGTGTAAGCATAACCGAGATATGTGCAGTCAGACACCCACACAGCACATATACAATAACACACACACATATGCACGCAAGCACGCACGCACGCACGCACGCACGCACGCATACACGCACACAAACACACACACACAAAACATACACACATAGTCACACACATACACACAAACACACACATATTCAAATACACGCACACACACACACCTACCCACCCACAGATACACACACATACACCCCTCCCTACCTACCTCCCCCCCACACACAGAGTCAAACACGCACGCACGCACACGCACACACACACACACACTTCCATCTACCCACCCACAAACACGTGCGCACACACACACACACACACACACACACCACACACACACACGCGCCGCGCGCGCGCGCGCGCGCACACACCACACACACACACCACACACACACACACACCCCTTCCTGCCCCCCCCCCCCCCCCCCCCGCAAACCCAAACACACACACACACACACACACACACACACACACACACACACACACACACACACACACACACCCACAACCACACACTCACAAACACCCCCCCCCCCCCCCCCCACACACACACCCACACCCACCCACGTAGGCTACACCCATCCACTCACACACACAACCCGCCGCCCCCCCTCCCCTCCTCCCCCCCCCCCCGACACCCACACAGGTCAGGGCATGTACTCACAGGTTATGCAGGGAGGGCAGACCAGTGAAGTAGCTGACATAAATTTTCTGCAGGTTGTTCCCGTCCAGGTTTCTGTCAACACAACACAACACAATGCCACCATCACCATCCCCTCACCTCCTGCACTGGAGTGTGTGCTTCGGTCTACAGAGTGTAGTGCTACGCTGATGCTGCCTGACTGACTGACTATATTTCATTTTCTTAATTTTTTTCCCTTCCTTTAAATTGTATTATGGCAAAAGGCCGAAATACAATAAATCCGTTCAGAGTTCATTGTTCAGTTCAGTGTTCTCTCTCTCTCTCTCTCTCTCTCTCTCTCTCTCTCTCTCTCTCTCTCTCTCTCTCTCTCTCTCTCTCTCTCTCTCTCTCTCTCTCTGTTTCCTGTCTGTCTGTTTTGTCTTTAACCCCTCTCTCTGTGTCTCTGTCTGCCTGCTGTCTGTCTGTCTGTCTGGCTGTCCGTCCGTCTGTCTGCCTGTCTGTTTCTCTATCTGTCTGTCTGTCTGTCTGTCTCTGTCTGCCTGTCTAGCTCCCTGTCTGTCTGTCTGTCTGTCCGTCCGTCCGTCTGTCTGCCTGTCTGTTTCTCTCTGTCTGTCTGTCTGTCTGTCTGTGTCTGCCTGTCTATCTCCCTGTCTGTCTGTCTGTCTGTCTGTCTGTCTCTCATATAATGTTTTATACTCACAAAAATCGCAGGTTTGTTAGGGCAGAGAATGAGGAGGGCATTATGTTCTCGATCATGTTGTTGGGTAAATACCTGCAACAAATACAACTTTCATGAATATACATTTTCATTACCACAATCACCACTACTACTATCACCACCATCGACACCACAACGACCACCAAGAACAACAGAAATAACCAAAAACCCCAACACAACAACAACAACAACATCAACAACAACAAAAAAGACAACAGCAACAAACAGTTAAACAAAGATAGGAAAAAACACACACACACAACAAAGCAATACAAAGAATGACACCCAAAATAGTTGAAATAAACAAAAAAAAAACCCAACCCCAACAACGCAAAACAAAAAAAACAAACAAAAAACCCCAAACAAAAGAAACACGCCACAGAAACTCAGCACAAAGCTTCAATAGCCAATGTCTGGCATTATTCTGTGGTGTAGGATGTCTCAAAGTGTTGATTCCAGTTGTTCTTTTTTCATCAGAGACGAGCGACAAATATATTCTAGAATATT
>CM060327.1:10793910-10796410 GCA_030674155.1 Stramonita haemastoma | reverse complement strand
ATCAAGAGTGGGGGAATTTTTCCCGATATCTCAGATCAACTTCAAGTACAGACCTGCCAGTGCTTTCATTCTCTTCGTGTATGTTATATGCACATGCAAATCAAACATGCGCGCTAAGGATCCTGTTATTCATGTCAGCGTTCGGTGGGTTATAGAAATCCAGCATACATCCCCGAAGTCGGAGTGCGGCTATATTTTTTGGTGGGCAAAAAAAACGGTCGCATATACGCTAAATCTCATTATTAGTGAACCTCGGAGCTTTAGCCGAGGAACGAAAATTAAAAGAATCACCATCCTATCCACCAAAACCAAGCAACCATAAATCCAATCCAATTCTAATGTTTATAGTCCTGATGACCACAGGGGCCATAGCAAGCTATGCAAAAAAAATTTAATGTGTGTGGATGAAAATCGCAAAACAGGATCTTTAAGGAATCTACAGCCTCATTAAAGCCGAAATCTCAGATTAAAATTATGCTGCTAAAATTAATACCGAATAAACCCAGATTTAAAGTCAACATTTCCGTTGTTTCTGGAATCAACGCACAAAGCCATTCAGAAGGGTCAACCCAGGACAGTGACCGCCTTGTGGGATAGTAAACACACACATGAAGAACACATGAAGCGGTACATACCCATTCCAGAGTCCTCAAAAACAGCGCAGTTTATAGTAATGAGTGTTGATATGGTAATTTTAATAAAATAGACATTGCCTGATTCTCTCAAGAAATTAAAAAAAAATTGTGTGTGGTTGAAAATCGTGAAACCAGATCTGTAAGGAATTGACAGTAAAATGTTTATACAAGCAAATAAAGAAACAATTTGACAAATAATAGGCTAACAAGCAAATCAACAGACAAATAGCTAAGCAAGTAATCGGACAAACAGACAAAGAGGCTAACACGCAAACAGACAAGAAAACAAATATGCAGGGAAACAGGCAGACCATAATTAAGCAAACATTGAATACCTTCTACACATAACAATGAACTAGTTTATGACTTTAATGTACTGAGTGTCTGCTAGTGCTGTACTCTGTAATGCCCCTTTATGGTAGTAATTGAGTAGTTGACAACCTTACTTAAGAAAACGCACCATCTTGAAATTTTTTAAAATTTGAGGCAATCATAATCTTTTGCAGCAGAGATGCACCCAAGGAACATAACGTATGGAGCGATGGTTTCCCTTCTCATAAAAAACTACCTTTAACTACCATTCTAGGTGTTTTGTTGTCGTTGTAATTGTTGTTGTTGTTGTGTGCTCACAAGCTTACTAAGCATCCTGGGTGGTGACCCAGAACATGGTCTTATTCCCACCCATGGAAAGTTAAAATCACTGTAAGGTTACACACTTGGCGTGTGTTACTGGTCTCCAATACTTTGACATATTAGGCAGCTGTTATCCGACTCTAGATAAACTCTTCTCCTTTAATAAAGAATGCATGCTGTTTTGCCAGTACCTTGTCGTAGATCAAAACAGCCCCCCCCCCTAATTCTATCACTTCAAAGTATAGCAGAATATTAATGCTAGCCTTGGCCACTTTGCTTACATAAAAAAACGAACTGACATAGGATATCGCCTTGGGGCAGTGTTTTGTGTGGGGAAAAAAATGTCCATACTGACTTAGCGTGTGGCCTTTCCTACCCTTAAAAAAAATTATTTATTATTATTATTATTATTATTATTATTATTATTATTATATATTATTATTATTATTTATCATTACTGTTTCTTCCCTTTGATAAGTGCTGTGAGGGTCATGAGGATACTGCGTCATTGTGGAGAGTGCTTTGGTCACATCGCATTTTGTGGACCAAACAGAAAAAAAAACCTAGTAGACAAACAGCGAGGAGTGGGTGGAAAACAAATATCTCAAAAGAAAAAGAGGGCGTAGAAGAAGGTATATCAAAAAGAAGAAGAAGAAGAAGTGGAGAAAAATGTATCAGAAAAAAAAGTAGAGAATACAGTACAGGTAAACTGAAAGTAAGAGGAAACCAAAACATCAAGTGAAGTTACAGCACAAGCACAATTTCAAAAAGCCAGAAAGAGGATGAAAAATGTCAAGGTCTTTCGGTAAAGAAACAAACACTTCAATAAAAAGAGCACCCCCTCCAAACAACTCCCCCCCCCCAAAGAAAAAGAAAAAGAAAAAGAAAAACAAAGCAAAGTGTTCTGGTCTAACTAAAGGAGACTATGCCTACGTCTCAGGAATGGGTCGAAAGTGTCAAATATATTACGCTACACCATACTACACTGCACTAGACTAAGCTACACTATACTCCAATGCACTACACTTCACTTTACTGCACCACACTACACTACACACACACCCACAACACACCACCACACCACACCACACCCACCACACACCACACACACCAACCACACCACTACTACACTACACACCCACATACTCACACACCACACCACACCACCCACACCAACACACCTAACCACACCATACAACACCACACCACACCACACCACACTACACTACAAA
>CM060327.1:10783910-10786410 GCA_030674155.1 Stramonita haemastoma | reverse complement strand
TTTAAAATATCAATTTATTTTGATACGGTATAATAGATTTTTTTGGATCTCATTAGTAGTATACATTTGAACCAAACTTGTCTATTGTTGTTCTCGTATGTTTAAAGTATAATTATATTTAGTGCTATTAGATTGTGCTATAATTTAGTGATATAAACTTTTAAAAACAATACTCTTTAAAAAAATATTAGAATCGATATGATTGTTACACCTTAGAACTTGGAGTATTTTTTTGCATTTTTTGTATTTTGTACCAGTTTATGTCACAGAAGATTTCTCTGCGTGAAATTCGGGCTGCTCTCTCCCGGGAGAGCGCGTCGCCACATGTGCAGCGCCTAAACATTTTTTCTTTTTCCTGCATGCAACTGTATTTGTTTCTCTATCAGAATGGCTTTTTTCTACAGAATTTTGCCAGGGACAACCCCTTGTTGCCGTGGGTTCTTTTACGTGCGCTGAATAGTGATGTGTAACACACGGGACTGGGTCGAAATGTTTGTTTATCGTCTCATCCAAAAGACTAGCGCCCAGACCACCACTCATGGTCTAATGGATGGGAAAAAAGTTTTGGGTCCAAACGGGGTACGAACCCCGCACACTCCGACCCGGACTTTTTTATTTCTAGGCAAGGCATGTTACCACCTAGACCACCGATCCACACTGGAGTACTATGTGTAAAAGGAGCGTAATAGTCTTGTGGTTAGAATAATCACTGTTATCACCCTCCGTGGGGATGCCGGGGGCCTCCTAGTATAAATAGCAGAGTCCGGTCGAGGAGATTTTTCTCCTGGAGTTAACATCAGTGCTGACTCCACTCTCCCCAAAAGTCCTTCGGATGAGACTTTAAACCGAGGCCCCGTGTGAGAACGCACGCACATCTTGCACACACGTTAAATCCTGTTCCACTTTTCGAAAGAGTAGGCCATCGTGTGCCCGTGGGAACAGATGACATTTACAAATTGCATACACACGGGGACTCGATGTAAAAAAGCACAAGAGTGCTTATTCCATTATCCTCGATATAAAAAAAAGAAAGAAGAAAAAAAAAAAAGAAAGCACCCCCACCTTCTGGAAATTCTGTGCTAGGAATTCCCTCTTTTCTATTCCTCTCTTTGTTTCTACTTGTGACTTTTTTCATATCATCTTGAAAGAAGAAGAAGAAGGAGAAGAAGAAGAAGAAGAAGAAGAAGAAGAAGAAGAAGAAGAAGAAGAAGAAGAAGAAGAAGAAGAAGAAGAAGAATGCAAAGAAGAAGAATGCAAAGAAGAAGAAGAATGCAAAGAAGAAGAATGCAAAGAAGAAGACGAAGAGAAGAAGAAGAAGAAGAAGAAGAAGAAGAAGAAGAAGAAGAAGAAAAAGAGAAGAAGAAGAAGAAGAAGAAGAAGAAGAAGAAGAAGAAGAAGGAGAATGCAAAGAAGAAGAAGAAGAAGTAGAATGCAAAGAAGAAGAAGAATGCAAAGAAGAAGAAGAAGAAGAAGAAGAAGAAGAAGAAGAAGAAGAAGAACAACAACAACAACAACAACAACAACAAGAACAACAACAAGAAGGAGAAAACCTAAGCGTGAAGACCTATATAAACACGACCTACAAACACTTTATTTTAGAGGAAGCAAGCCCTCAAAAAACCCCCACCCCACCATAGTTATGTTTATAGCAGAACACCTGGCAAGCCTATAAAAATTTATGACATAGGACTACAGCCAGTATAGCGCTTCGTTTGAAAAAAACAACCTCACCTCCTAAACATAAATGAGCTTCCTGATTCTAGTCTCTCCAATCAAAATTCACAGCGGTAATTCACTGAAGGGGAGCTAATTGTTAGTCTGCCGATATATTAAAGCGAAGGGAGATGACTTTCTGACTTTCTTTTTTCTTTGTTGTTGTTGTTTTATGTTTTTTTTTTATTTGTACCGAATCTATTCCAGATTCTTAAAAGTCTGTCTTGACTTCCTCTTCATCTCACCTTGACCTGTTTACTGTTTAAGACTGAATGAGAGAGAGAGGAGAGAGAGAGAGAGGAGAGAGAGAGAGAGAGAGAGAGAGAGAGAGAGAGAGAGAGAGAGAGAGAGGAGAGAGAGAAGAGGAGAGAGAGAGAGAGAGTATGTGTGTGTGTGTGTGTGTGTGTGCACGCGCGCGCGCGCGCGTGTGTGTGTAGATGTGTTTGCGCATTCACGCAAGTATGCGTGTGTGTGTATGTGTGTTTGGGTAGGTGGTAGCCTTAATGTGCATTTGGAGGAAATAATTACTTTAAGCGGAGAACATATTCAGATCATATATATATATAAAAAGATGTCTAACGGCTTAAACATAAACAAAGCTTCATCATTTGATAACTATAATATTTATGGCTCTTCTGATCAGATAACTGCCGTTTTCAAAAGTGGGTAAAAATGATGACCAATAATGATGAAAACCTATCCAATTTACTGCATCCTTCCTTCATTTCTGTTTTATATTGTTATAATCAAACCACCACTTAGGCCAGCTTTTGTGGGTCGTAAACAA
>CM060327.1:10761410-10768910 GCA_030674155.1 Stramonita haemastoma | reverse complement strand
CTACTGCTTTTGTTATTCTTAAACCCCTGTGAAGTTTCCGGATATAGAAGCACTATTATAATCAGCCTACATACAGCATCATATAAAAAAAAAAAAGAAAAAAAGATTAAGGATCTTGATTTCAAACTACAGAAAAAGAACCAAATTAAAACACCTGTGTCTCACACCCAAACTGTCCACGTTTCCAACAAACTCCGCCATCGCATTTTTGGAGGATGAAATTTCATCTTTAGTCAAATCAACACCACTGCTGTGAACTTACATCGTGACAGGGTCACCTTCAAAAGTTTAAAATTAGTTGTGTTTTGCGCAGTTCAATAGATAATCATGTCTGAGCTGTCAGCATGAAAAAAAAAGATACATCAAATAAGAAAAAAAAAGATAAACATGCATATTATCTTGCATGACACAAGCATTTCCTATCGTTTTTCCATCACATGGCAAACAAATAAAAGGAATACATTTTAAAAGAGAACAAAAATAAAAATACCAGCATAAATGGCTTCATCTCACTTTACAAGAAGCACAAAACATTAGTGAAGACTCAAAAAAAACAACAACAACCAACACCCCGTACAACTTAAAATATTTTGCTAAAATGTCAGAAAAAAGCTCGTTTTAACAAAGGTTTTTACATTTAACGCACGATTTTATTAATGTATTATTTTTCCCATTTTTCCTCCTCCGGACATTTTGTGCAACGATGCTTGAACTGAAGACAAAGAAGCAGATGCTGACATTTGTCGTCACATAAAGGCACAAAAAAAACACCACGAACTCAACACATTGTAATTTTTTGTTTTTTTCTTCTTTTGGTTGATGTCTCTCTCTGTCTGCCTGTGTATCTGTCTGCATGTCTATCTGTTGTCTGTCTGCCTGCCTGTCTATCTGTCTGCTATTCTATCTGTTTGTCTGTCTGCCTGCTGTGATCAGCTTATGTCTTATCTGTTTGTCTGTCTGCCGTCCTGTCTGTGCTTTGTGTCTTGTCTCGTGTTTGTCTGCTCTTTTCCTGTCTGTCTGTCCGTCTGTTGTCCTGCCTGTCTGTCTGCTGCCTGCTCTCTCTGTGTCTGTCTGTCTGCCTGTCTGTCTGTCTGTCGCTTCTTCTCTTCTCTCTCTTCTCTCTCTCTCTCTCTCTCTCCTCTCTCTCTCTCTCTCTCTCTCTCTCTCTCTCTCTCTCTCTCTCGTCGATGGAACAACCACAAGGTTTTTGCTGTATTTTTCTGTGGCGTTTTGCGAACAGGTGGCATACCACTGGCATCACTGTTAGTGTGCCCCATTGTGCAGTAAGGTAAACAATGTACAACGTATTTCTCATTTCACCTTCACCTTCACCTATCTCATAGTCTAGTAGACCGTTGGGGCACCACTGAAGATTTTGCAACCAGCTTTCTCCACTCCTAGCTAGCTGTTTTTCGCTCTTCCGTAGCAAATCGTTCTACTCAAGGCCAGTCCACTCTCTGATACTGTCTTCCCATCGCTTTCTCTGTCTGCCTCTTCGTCTCTCTCCCCTCCCTTCTCAGTTTGACCAAGATTAAAAAAAACAACCCCAAAAGATGTGGCTTAGATATCAAGATTCCATAAAAAACCCAGTCTGTGCGATTTTGCTTTTGTCTGACAGATACCGTAAAAAAAAAGTAAAAAGGTAAAGGTGTCCCATAACCTGTGTGGTCGTAGGGGAGTGAGGCATCAGAGACCTCAGCTTCTCTAGGGGCCAGCATATTGAGGGCGGTGCCCATCTCCTCTCCCTCGCTGCTTTCCTTCCCTGACCCTAAAGAGGGCAGGTACCCATTCACAGCTGGGTGAAGCTGGGGGACTGTACTGAAGCCAAGGCGTGCAAAACGGTCACCTATCCAACTGGTGACCACGCTCAGTGCTGCTGAACCTTAGCTTGGGGAAAGCCAGTGCTCTGACCGCTGAGCTATTCTGTCCCCTGGTAAAGCAATTTAATTTTCGAAAAAAAGAAGATTGATAATTAGGCACAGAACAAAGCATGAGTCCCCCCTTATTTTCACCTCCCCCTCCCTGCAAACCTCTCTCCCATCTGTCCCGCCTCCCCCCCCCCACCCCCATTATATTTCTGGAAGCAGCCATTAATTTAAGTGCCCTACGTCAGATTCCAAATGAACAAGTGGTTCAATTTTAAAGGGACGTCAAGTTAGATGAAAGAAATAACAAATCAAAACTGATTAAATTTGCAAAGTCGGAAACAATTTGATCTAGTCTTTGTATTTTTTGTATTTTGTACCCCTTTAAGTCATGACAGATTTCTCTGCGTGAAATTCGGGCTGCTCTCTCAGGGGAGAGCGCGTCGCCACAAGAGCAGCGCCACCCATTATATTTTGTCTTTTCCTGTGTGCAACTGTATTTGTTTCTCTCTGAGAGTGGCTTTTGCTACAGAATTTTGCCAGGGACAACTCTCTTGTTGCCGTGGGGGGCTGTTAAAGTGCGCTAAATAATGATGTGTAACACACGGACCTCGGCTTACCGTCTCATCCGAAAGACTACCATCCAGACCACCACTCATGATCTCATAAATGGGGGAAAATGTTGGGGCCCAAACGGGATTCGAACCACCGCACACTTCCGACCCAGACTTTTCGCTTTCTAAGCAGGCGCGTTACCTCTAGACCACCGATCCACTCCACGCAACTTGTTTTTGACACAACATCACTATCAGCATTACCGCTCACTCTCTCCTCCCTATACCGGCTCCAAAGGAGACAGAGGCAGAGGTAGGAAGGGGGGGGGGGAGGTGGTGAAGATATAAGGAGGGGATGGTGGGGCAGGAGGGGGGGGGGGAAGTTGTCAGACAAAATGTTTGATGGAATCGACCCTTTTTTGTCCTGATTTTAAGTTGCAGCTGTGTGTGGGCGACAGAAGGTTTACGTCATTGTTTGTTGATCGTTTTCTTGTTCTACATTTTGTCTTTTTCTTAGTTTTTTCTTTCTTTTCTTTTTTTTTTGTTTCTTTCTCTTTTCTTCTTCTTCTTTCTTTTCTTTCTTTCTTTCTTTCTTTCTTTCTTCTTCTTTCTTTCTTTCTTTCTTTCTTTCTTTTCTTTCTTTCTTTCTTTCTTTCTTTCTTTTCTTTCTTTCTTTCTTTCTTTTTCTTTCTTTCTTTCTCTTTTTCTTTCTTCTTTCTTTCTTCTTTCTTTCTTTCTTTCTTTTCTTTCTTTCTTTTTTCTTTTTCTTTTTTCTTTCTTTCTTTCTTCTTCTTTCTTTCTTTCTTTCTTTCTTTCTTTCTTTCTTTCTTTCTTTCTTAATTTCTTTGAGTCTTTCTTTCCTAACACTTTTTTGTGTCACAGGGTGAAATAGCTTGAATTAAAAAAAAGACTCAAATCAAAATAAATGCTCCAGAGAAACCAATATTCTTTTTGTTATTGTTGCTACTTGATGTTGCTGCTGTTGCTATTGTTAAGCTTTTCCCTCCAAAAGCAAATTTTGGGAGGATAAAAAGATAGGGGGACGGGATAGCTCAGTGGTTAGAGCACTCACTTTTCCCAAGCTAAGGTTAAGCAGTATCGAGCGTGGTTACCAGTAGCTTCAGTACAGTCCCCCAGTCCCCCCAGCTGTAAATGGATACCTGCCCTCTATAGGGTAAGGGAAGGTAAAGCAGCGAGGGAGAGGAGATGGACGCCGCCTCGATATGCTGGCCCCTAGAGAAGCTGAGGTCTCTGATGCCTCGTTCCACTACGACCACATAGATTATGGGACACCTTTACCTTTTTATTAAAAAAAGAAAGACAGATATGTTTGTCCCTACACACAAATTTGACATGGCACACACACACACACACACACACACACACACACACACACACACACACACACACACACACACACACCACACACACACCACACACACACACACACACACACACACACACACGCACACTTAATTCACCAACACGCCACCGAGATTCGAAAACACGACTTCATGGACCCATGGGATTGAAGTCGAGCGGTCTTAACCACTCGGCTATAGCGTCCGTCAGACTTGATTTAACAAAAGTTTCACACTTAACATGATTTAAAGTGATACAAAAGTAAAAACATACACCACCAATTAAAAAATAAAGTAAATGGGGAATTAATTGATTCAATCTTTACGAAATCTGCCTGTGACGCAACACACTCACTCTAACCCCCCCCCCCCCACACACACCTACCACCCACCCACCACCCACCCCACCCTCTTGCTTAAAACCCTCACTCTAGAAAGGAAAGGGGAGGTGAGGGGAAGGTGAGAATAGAGACATAGGCTGCGAAATCAGAGCGGGTGAAAAACTGGATCTGACGAAAGGTTTGATGGGGAATCGATCCCTTTTTTGGGTCTGAAGGGAATTGACAGTATGTTGTGTGGGTGATGAAAAGTCTGGGAGAGATTAGGTGTATTTGTATTCCTGTCTTTGCCTCCTTCCTGTTCAGGTCAAACAGAAGTCAGCTGACTAAACACGTCCTCGTGGGGAGTGCAAGGTCAGCTTCCAGTGCAGACCTGCCAGTGCCTTGATTACTACCTTCGTGTATAATTCTACACACGCAGATGATCAAGAACGCAAATTACAGATGCAGTAATTCATTTCAGCGTTCGGTGGGTTACAGAACACGAACATATCCAGCATACATCCCCGAAGTCGGAGTGCGGCTACCTTCATGGCGGGCAGAAACGTTGCATGCACAAAATCTCACCATTGGGTGAATTCCAGAGCTCAGCCCAGAACAAAAAAATATCCAAACCCAAAAATCAATCCCTCCTCCCCAAAAACGATTCACGTCCCTCTTGACGCTCCTCTTGCTCTCTATCTGGTCCATCGATCTGGAATGACCTACCCCTCTTTCTTCGTCAAAATCAATATTTATGACACTTTAAAATCCAGCCTCAAGTTGAACCTAAGATTTCACAATGCTGTTTCACCTCATCTGTCCCTGCCTTCAACTGCTGAAATCCTCATTACCGTGTGCGCGCGCACTGTGTGTGTGTGTGTGTGTGTGTGTGTGTGTGTGTGTGTGTGTGTGTGTGTGTGTGTGTGTGTGTGTGTGTGTGTGTGTGTGTGTGTTTGTGTGTGTGATTTGTTAAAACCATTTGTTATTGGTTGCATGTGTAAGAATAGGTTAAAAGTAGGCGGTTTGATTTGTTTTTACAAGGTACAGCGCTATGTGAACTCTATATACTATGATTATCATTGTTGTTGTTATCTATTAGACTTTGTGCATGGAAAGCCTGGTCTGGTATTAATTCCTTTAATAATACAGTGTTTTATATCAAAACAGATTACAGGAGGTGGCAGAAAAGTTTCACATCACTCCATTGCATGTCATTCCTTTAAGAAACCTGTCGACATAACGTATAAATTTGCCACCCAGAACGATTCAATTCTCTTTAAGTGATGATGGAATTTGATGCGGGACATCTCACACTGTAGGAATGATGCTAGATGCAGGAATGAAAGGATGAACGATTATGCATAAGGGTTTTATCCATGGTATGAATATATTTGTGTGCATGAAGGCCCTTAGTAATTGCAAGGAGGAAAAGAGGGGGTGGGTGGGGGGTGGGGTGGGGGAGTGAAGCATGTACGATGGAGTGAGATGGGTGGAAGGGGAAGAGACGTACAACTTCTGCTATAGATGGCACTTCCTCGCGATCGCATTCTTTCTTTCTTACTTTCGTTTTTTTTTAAAATTTGCGTATTGCTTTTTTTCTTTCTCTTCTATCTTTATTTTGTCTTTGCTTCCTTATATATTTGAATTTATTTTCTGTTTATTTTTCTATTCACTGATCTATTCATTTATCAGTTGATGTATTCATTCATCTGTTTATCCATTTATGGACCTATTCATTCATACATGCATTCACTTATGCATTTATTTACTGCTATTTGTTTTCCTTGGAAGGCTCGCTTGTTTTCGTATTGCTAATACATCTAGGGGGCGAGATAGCTCAGTGGTCAGAGAACTCGCTTTCCTCGAGATACGGTTAAGCAGCATCGAGCGTGGTTACCAAGTGGACGGGTGACCTTTTGCGCACTCACATGTAAAATGGATACCTGCCCTTTGTAGGGCCAGGGAAGGTAAAGCAGCGAGAGAGAGGAGATGGGCACCGCCCTCAATATGATGGACCCCGGAGAAGCTGAGGTCTCTGATGCCTCTCTCCCCTACGACTACTTAGGTTATGGCACACCTTTACATTTACATTAAAGCACATACGCCAAGAACGACAATTCAGAGTACTGCTGCAGCTAGCATGGCTACCTCAGCTATGTGTGTTTATTTTATTCTGACATTGGTGAAATAACAACTACCAGCACTGGTTTTATTTTACGTATTTCAAAGGGCTCTTTAACATATTGTGGTCGAAAGGTGTGTCAAAGTTCATGCATTCCTTCGGATTAAATCATGAAAGACCATCGGAATTAAAAGACTGTTTTGTGTATAGATAAATTTTTAGGTACCCCCCCCCCCAAAAAAAAAAAGGCTGATATTGGAAAAAGGATTTTTCAAATACAAAATCTGCTTTCAAATAAATGGATAAATAAAATTTGAGATTGTGGCCAAGGCCAAAAGCTTTGTCAGTCACTGGTGGTGGAAGTGTTCCCATAACCTATGTAGTCGTAGGAGCAAGGCTCAGAGACCTCATCTTCTCTAGGGGCCAGCATAGTAGGGCGGCGCCCATATCCTGTCCCTCGCTGCTTTACCTTCCCTGACCCTAAAGAGGGCAGGTGCCCATGTACAGCTGGGTGAACTGGGGTACTGTACTGAAGCCAAGGCGCGCAAAACGGTCACCCATCCAATTGGTAACCACGTTTGATGCTGCTTAACCTTGGCTGGGGAAAGCGAGTGCTCTGACCACGGAGCTATCCCGTCCATGTCAGTTACTAATGTAAGCTAAATGTCAAAACCAACATTAAAATGTTATTATGCTTTAAAACTTTCTGTTCAGACTGTCTTCAGCTATGAAAAACTCTTAGCAAAACTATTTGTAAGGTAAAGGTAAAGGTGTCCCATAACATGTGTGGTCGCAGGGGAGCGAGGCGTCAGAGACCTCAGCCTCTCTAGGGGCCAGCATGTTGAGGGCGGCGCCCATCTCCTCTCCCTCGCAATTTAATATTTGTACTCTCCTGTAAAAGGGAAACAAAAAAAAAATTCTGAAGTCGAAGTAGGCTGACTATGATAATGGCGTGGTGCTGAAAAAAAGGGTCTTACACGTAAATTTTTCATCATCCAGTGTGTTACTTACAGTCTCACAATGATTCATTCCCAGGTGGATGAGGAGCCAGACAGAGTGCATATCGTGGGTGATTCTAAGCTTTTAGCTGGGGAACTTGTGGCGACACCAATAACACACTTCCATAACAAAGTACATCTCTCCGGCTTGTGTCTGAGCTCATAAGAGGATTTTTTCAAAAGTGTGTGTGTGGGGTGTGTGTGTGTGGTGTGGGGTGGTTGTGTGTGTGTGTTGTGTGTGTGTGTGTTTGTGTGTGGTGTGTGTGTGTGTGTGTGTGTG
>CM060327.1:10751410-10756410 GCA_030674155.1 Stramonita haemastoma | reverse complement strand
CAATCTCTACGCCTCAGTGATGTATACACAAACTTGATATGAAATCCACAGACATAAACTCTGACAGCTGGAAAGCGCTTGAAGAAAATGGCAATGGATAGAGAGAAGCAGTACGTGAAATCATCTCCAGGGAAAAAGTGAAGACACTCCATAAACTGAGAGGCAGAGGAAAACACAGGTAGGTAGTAAAAGGTAAAGGTGTCCTATAACCTTGTGGTCGTAGGGAGAGGCATCATAGACCTCCACTTAGTAACCTCCCTCGATGCTGCTTAACCTTGGCTGGGGAAAGCGAGTGCTCTACAGTGAGCTATCCTGTCCCCAAGTCTTAATTGCTAGGAAAATAATTTAAAAAAAAACTCCTGTACAAAACGATTTAATTTAATCGACATTTTGTTTCTTGTAAAGCAACACAAAACACATTATGTGATACACTCATATTTGTGATTTGCTGTTATAACATTCTTATTGCTAAGCAAAAATAACAGCCACAGAAAAAAGAAAAAAAAAACCCTACTTAATTTAAAAAAAAAAAGAGGAACAAAGAAAGCCTAAGGAAAAGAGAATATAAAAAAATATACAACCGTTAATGGCCCATCATACGTGACCAAAAAATAAATAAAAATAACCATGACTCTTTTTGCTGTGAAAAGAAAATATAATATAAAACCAAACATATAAATAAGCGTCTCAGCAGAGTTTAGTGCAATAGCCTCACGAAATTTTTTCACCTCTTTAGTGTCTCTCTGATTTGTTGTTTCGGGGTTTCAGTTTTCGCTTTTGTTTGTTTGCTTGCTATTTATATTTTGGTGTATCTTTTATATATATATATAGAGAAGAGAGACAGTGCCTTACAGCAGAGTTCCTAGGCTGCTACACATTATTTTGTCAAACTGCCAGAGAAAAAAACCCATGCAAATCTGGAACTAAAAACAGACGCGGAAGCACACGGTGGATGTTTTCATACCGTTATCAAATGCATAAAAGCATGTACATTAGCTAGTTGTTGTTTGTGGGTGTTTGGGTTAATGGATGAGAGTGGGGCATGAAATAAAAAGTTAAAAAAAAAAAGTGAAGAGAGAGAGAGAGGAGAGAGAGAGAGAGAGAGAGAGAGAGAGAGAGAGAGAGAGAGAGAGAGAGAGAAGAGAGAGAGAAGAGAGGGGGGGAAGAAAGACAGAAGAGAGAGAGAGAGAGAGAGAGAGGAGAGAGAGAGGAACAGACAGACAACGAGAGAGGGGGAAAGAGAGAGAGAGAGAGAGAGAGAGAGAAGAGAGAGAGAGAGAGACAGAAGACAGAAGAACAGAGACAGGAAGAGACAGAGACAGAGAGAGACAGAAAAGGACAGAGAGACGAGAGGGGGAGAGAGAGATTCAAACTGATATTCAAATTCAATTAGTTATAAATAGGACATTAAGATTTAAGCAAATGCATGCTATTTTTAC
The DNA here is from genome assembly GCA_030674155.1 of Stramonita haemastoma. NCBI lineage: Eukaryota > Metazoa > Mollusca > Gastropoda > Neogastropoda > Muricidae > Stramonita > Stramonita haemastoma. Next base: position 10,754,971 of record CM060327.1, on the reverse strand, counting down.
AGCCAGGCCTCGTCTTTCAAAGAGAAGAGAGAGAGAGAGAGAGAGAGAGAGAGAGAGAGAGAGAGAGAGAGAGAGAGAGAGAGAGAGAGAGAGAGAGAGAGAGAGAGACGAGAAGAGAAGAGACAGAGAAGAGAACGAGACGAGAGAAGAGAGAAGACAGAGACGAGAGAGACAGAGAGACAGAGACAGAGAGACAGAGAGACAGAGACAGAGACGAGACAGAGCAGAGAGAGAACAGGACAAGACAGACAGACAGACAGAGAGAGAGGAGAGAGAGAGAGGGAGAGAGAAGATGGGAAGAGAGAGAGAGAGACAGAAAACAGACAGAAGACAGGTAACTGATACAGACAGGGACGGGGAGGGGCTCATTCCAATGGCCTGTGACACGCTGTATAAAAAGTCAGTGCAGTGCCCCAATGACTTCTTAAGGAGTGTAAAGAGAAGTTCCATCAAGTAATCACTCAAGTTCTTTGTTTGTTTTGTTTGGCTTCGAAAGCTCCAGTGTCTTAGTCTGACTAAAAACAGATCTGTACAATAATTATATACAAAAATATTATTAATAATAATTATATATATATATACATTAAAATATTATATATATATTTATATTAATAATCTATTTTTTTCTGTTTCCATTTTCATTTTTTACATCAGATTTTAAAGGTCGCGAGATTATTAAATCATTGCTGTGACTCTGTTGACACCTCTGAATTATGAAAATTTAATTAAAAAATGTTTGGCAGTTAGGCGTTCCGTACAGTGATGCGTCTAGCGCTACCTGGACCTGGGAAGAAGGCTCATCAGGAGCCGAAACTCAGTCAGGTCAGGCCAAAGATATGGATCCTTACAATTGCCTCGAACACTGTCACTGAAAGGCTTCTTTTTCTGATTTGTTCATTTTTGTGCTCAATTTCTATCTTTAAAATATCATTTATTTTGAATACAAAGGAAACTGGTAAACTGCAGTTGTTTTACTTCTTAATACTTTTTCTTAACAAAGTCAGCAACTTTTTTTCTGATAAAATGTCGCGCTATATCAAATTGTATTATGCCATGCATACGACATGTTGTTAAACAGGAAAGAAAAAAAAGCCGTCGTCTCGTTAATGTTGTGGTGACAGACTTCTATACTGGTAGATAGTTCCCGACGTTTTGTTCATCGACTTAACTCAGTTATTGCCTAGACATGTCTTTTCCAAAAGAAAATGTCTTTTCCACCATTTCTATTTCCTTCTTCTTTTCTATTAGTTCCAGATAATGGAACAAACATCATGTGTTTTTTTTCACAACCAGTCCCCATGTGTATGAAGTTGTGTAATTTTGTCATCCGTTCCCACTGGGACACAATGGGCCTACTCTTCCCAAAAGCAGAAGGGTTTTAAGTGTGCGCAAGATGTTCTGCGCACGTGCGTTTAACAGACTAAAATGAAGACATACACGACCTCTCTCTCTCGGTGCGCGAATGTGCTATGTGTTTATCAGTATCTGTGTGCGCGTTCGTCAGTCCTATTTTAAACGGCGAAATGATGCGCTTAAGTCGAGTATGTGTGGTGTAGCGGTTACACCATCACCCAGAAAGCAAGAGATCGAAGGTTCAATTCCTGTCAAGATCCCGCCCCCCCCCCCCCCCCTCCTTTTTTTTCCCCCTCTTCCATTGCTGGTCTAGGCACTAACCTATCAGATGAGATGATGCACGGAAGATCCTAGAGCTACATGCATTTACACACATAATGCCCCAAAGCCTACTTGAAGACAAGAAACAAAAAAGGGTGACAAAGCTTACTGCCCTTGGCCAAATTCTGTAAAGGACGAAAGAAAAAAAAAAACCAAAACAAAACATAAGCCATCCCCTTAAGGAGAGAAATACACCCACAGACAGATTGTGTTTTTTTTTGTATCTTTATTCTTATTTATTTATTTATTTATTTATTATTATTTATTTATCTATTTTTATTTATTTATTTATAGAAAGGATGATGCTGTGTTTCAGACGACGCTCTCTCTCAAGGGAGAGGGAAGGGAGACCATCCCTATTATGTTCACGCGGAGATTATCTACCTTGTTGAAATGGCACACCCAGAAAGAAAACCAAAAAAAAAAAACCCAGACAATTTTATAGCAGCACATTCACACTGCTACAACAGAACCAGTCTGTAATCAAATCTGTAGTCTGTAATCCTGGATTTCCTGATATAAAATTCTATTTTTTCACTACTGAGTTATATCAATTTTTTAAAAAGATACATTACTCAAACGTAGACGATCAGACAACACGGGCCCGATTTTTGAGTGCCAGATGTCAAAGGAATAATTATCTCTTGGACTCGTCGTTTTAAACAGATATTGTTTTGGGGGTGAGTCGGTACTGATGTTAAATCCAGGGGGAAAAGCCCCTTGAGCGGGTGGTGGCTCGAAACCAGGCCGTCAGATCGCTCGCTACCGCAACACTTTGGCCATCATCAGGTTATCCCATCCTCCTTAGAGAGAAAGAGAGAGAGAGAGAGAGAGAAGAGAGAGAGAGAGAGAGAGAGAGAGAGAGAGAGAGAGAGAGAGAGACAGACAGACAGACAGACAGACAGACAGACAGACAGACAGACAGACAGAGACAGAGAGACGACAGAGAGAGAGCAGACATACACACATACTTACAAACAGGCAACAGACAGACAACATACAGACAGATAGGAAACAGACAGACAGAGACAGATACAGAGACACATAGACAGACAGACAGACAGACAGACAGACAGACAGACAGACAGACAGACGGAGCTAGAGACAAAGACAGACTGACAGATAGACGATGAGACAGAAAGAAATGTTATTTCCTATGTAAGTGTAATAAGATCGTAGTTTCTTTTCCCCCAAAGCCTCAGGGGACAAGGTTAGAAAAAAAACGACAAACCCAAAGCACACTACACTACATATTACACAGATATAGATATGTCCACCATGAACATCAGGGGAAAGAAATGCTGCAAGAAAACTATGGAGAAAGGCAGAGAGAAGGAGGAGAGGAAAGGGAGAGAGGGGGGAAGGGCAGGAGAAAGAGAAAGATGGGATGGAGGGAGGGAGGGAGGTAGGAAAGGAGGGAGAGAGGGGGAGAGGAGAGAGAGAGAGAGAGAGAGAGAGAGAGAGAGAGAGAGAGAGAGAGAGAGAGAGAGAGAGGAGAGGGGGGGGGGAGATTTATTTATTTATTTATTCTTTTATATCGAGGATAATGGAATAAGCACTCATGTGCTGTTTTTCATCCAGTCCCAGTGTTTATGAAGTTTTGTAAATGTCATCTGTTTCCACCGGCACACGAAAAGCGGAACAGGATTTAACGTGTGCGCAAGATGTTCTGCTTGCGTTTGCACACAGGGCCTCGGCTTAAAGTCTCATCCGGACTTTTGGAGAGAGAGAGAGAGAGAGAGAGAGAGAGAGAGAGAGAGAGAGAGAGAGAGAGAGAGAGAGAGAGAGAGAGAGACAGAGACAGAGACAGAGACAGAGACAGAGACAGAGACACAGAGAGACACAGAGAGACACAGAGACAGAGTGACAGAGACAGAGAGAAAGAGG
>CM060327.1:10746027-10748810 GCA_030674155.1 Stramonita haemastoma | reverse complement strand
TTGGTAACGGTAAAGGTAATATTTTGATTCGAATCGTAGTCAAAAGACACAAGATAGTTATATTTTATATTTGTCCAAACATTATATGATGGTTTCAAATAAAAATGTCAAATAAAAATGGTTTCAAATAAAAATATCACGCACACTCACACACGTACGCGCGAGCGCGCACAAACACACAAACCCTCACACACACACACACACACACACACACACACACACACACACACACAACACACACACACACACACACACACACACACACACACACACACACACACACACACAACACACCACACACAGCACAACACACACACATACACACACACAAAACACACACACACACACACACACACAACAGAACACACACACACAACACAACACAACACAAACAACACAAACACAACACAAACACCACACACAAACACACACACACCACACACACACACACCACACACACAACACACACACAAAACAACACACACACACAGAGACCACAAAGAAAAAGCGAGCTCACTACCAGACATCTTAACAAACCAGAGAAGTACATAAAAGCAAGCGAAAGATAAAGTTAAATTAAAAAGAAAAAAAAGCCGGAACGGATGTGAGGCGAATAGAGATAAAGGAACCCATTTTAGATAAAGAAAGAAAGAAAAAAAACACTTTAAGGTTCCCCTTCTCCCAATCTCAAACTGCAAACAGCTGATAACGACTCGCGATAGCTGGGTAATTGCGGACATCAAAACGGCTTAAAGTGGTTCGCTTGCCTTGGAGATTTAACATGCAAAAGTGGAAGGGGTAGTGGGCCTAGTGAAAGTGAGAAGTAGACAACTAGAATAAGGCTTTTTTTTTGTTCGGTTTTGGGTTTGAGGTTTTTGCTGTTGTCGGGGTTTTATTTTGGAGGGTGTGTGTGTGTGTGTGTGTGTGTGTGTGTGTGTGTGTGTGTGTGTGTGTGTGTGTGTGTGTGTGTGTAAAGTTGTAGCTGTTGTTGTTAATGATGGTGTTGTTATTGGTGTTGGTGGTGATGGTGGTGGTGGTGAAAGTGATGGCGGTAATGTTAGTGTTTGTTTTATTTCTTCTAATTTATGTTGTTGAGGGAGGTATAGCATGGTTAAAAATGTTTTTTTCCCGTTTTTTGACGAGCTTTCTTTTTTTTTTTTGGTCGATGAAAAATGAAACAAAATTGAAACAAAACAAAAGCCATTGCATCTCTTTGTCTTTTATGATTCCGTTTTTGTTTTTGTTGTCGTTAATGTTATTATGCCTAAGGATTTTTTATTTTTATTTTTTGCTTTTGTTGATTTTTGTTGTTGTTGTTGCTGATGACGATGCTTTTGTTCTTGCTTCTAATGACGGCTGACATATTTTTTTGTTTTTATTGTATGTGTAAGTGTGAGAGGGGGCCAGCTTTTTCATTTGTTTATGCTTTTTTCATTTCAAAGATAATGGAGTTAGCGCTCATGTGGGTTTTTGTTGTTTTTTTTGTTTTTTAATACAGCCAGTGCCTGTGTGTATGCGGTTTTGTAATGTCATCTGTTCCCATCGGCATAAACTGGCCGCTCTCTCTTTCTGTTTTTTAAAATTAAAAAAAAAAATCTTTACAGATTTCTATTTTGTCATGTATTTATTTCATTTGCATTGATATTACAATGAGACTGATTTCCTTTAAGAATTTTGTTTGTTAAAATTTTTGTTGTTGTGTTTACTTTTATCATTATGAATTTTTCCTTCACTAAGGGCTGGATGTAAAAACAAAAAGAAAAGTCATCTAGCTTGCTTATTCTTTTCCCCTCAAAAAATCTTTCCACGCACAACAAAACGTTTATATGCTTCAATAAGAAAAAACAGCTTTATTTAATTGTTAGATAAAATTCAAAATCAAAAATCAAAATACTTAATTATCTCTAAAACAGAGAAATTCCGGTGGGTTACAAGCCAACATTAAAAAACAACAACCATGCAAAAATAACATCAAGATAGCACAACACAAGTTCTGAACATCAGCACGCACCCACCACAGTATAAAGAGCACCCCACAAAGCAGCAAATTAGCAATACCTCAGCCAATTAAACACAAAAGAGATAAGAACAAAAAAACATAAGAAAAAAACAAACAAACCCAAACTTTATGAGAACACTGCGGGAGAACTTTGACTACGCTTTGATTTTAGCCACAGGGATGAGAAAAGATACAACAGATAGATGCATCAAACAATATTCTATTTTAGGCCCGCACGCAGAAAACAGAAAGAGAGAAAGAAAAAAGGAAAGAAAGAAAGACAGAAAGAAAGAAAGAGAGATTGAAAACGAGAGGGAGAGAAAGAAATAAAAAATGACAGAAAGAAAGAAAGAAAGAAAGAAGGAAAGAAAGAAAGAAAGAAAGAAAGAAAGAAAGATAAAGGAAAGAAAGAAAGAAAGAAAGAAAGAAAAGAAGAAAGAAAGAAAGAAAGAAAAAAAAGCAAATAAAGAAAGAAAGAAAGAAAAAGAGAAAGAAAGAAAGAAATGGAAAGAAAGAAAGAAAAAAAGAAAGGAAGAAAGAAAGAAAGAAAAAAAACACACGAAAACAAAACCAACTGATAAAATCAGGAGCACTTTTGCTTAGAGACCAAACGAAACATTTTACAAGCATTCAAGCTAATATGCTTTGAAACACACACACACACACAAAGACACACACAGACACAGACACAGACACACTCTCTCTGTCTCTGTCTCTGTCTCTGTCTCTCTGTCTCTCTCTGTCTCTCTCTGTCTCTCTCTGTCTGTCTGTCTCTGTCTGTCTG
>CM060327.1:10721027-10723527 GCA_030674155.1 Stramonita haemastoma | reverse complement strand
GAGAGAGAGAGAGAGAGAGAGAGAGAGATGAGGAGAGAGAGAGAGAGAGAGAGAGAGAGAGAGAGAGAGAGAGAGAGAGTGAGACAGAGACAGAGACAGAGAGGAAAGACACCTGAATGATAGAATGGAAAATAAAGAAAAAAGAAAGAAAGAAAGAAAGAAAGAAAGAAAGACAGGCGGGGAGAAAGACAGACAGAAAGAGAGAAAAAAAGAAAGGAGGAAAGAAAGTCATGAAGAAATAAAAGAAAAAGAAAAGAAAGACAGAAAGAAGGACAGAGAGAAAGACAGACAGACAGAAAAGACAGACGGAAAGAAAGAAAGAAAGAAAAAGAAGAAAGAAAGAAGAGCCTGATAATAGAAAAAAAAACTGAATGCGAGGAACTTTTTTCACGAAAGTAGATACTTGACGTACCTGTCACAGAAACAGTACAATATTTCAAACAGAAAGATTACAATTACAGATTTGAGTAAAAGCAACCCCCCACCCCCACCCCTCCCCCCCAACAACAAAAAAACCCACCAAAAATCAAACAAAACAAACAAACAAAAAGGAAATCACAAATCATTCAAACCAGAAAAAAAAAGAATGGTGATTTCAACAAAACAGGAAATGAGATTGATCATAAAGAAAGAAAAGAAAACGCAATTCATAAAAGGAAAAAAAAAATGAACGAGACACATAAATCTGATCCGTTCTAAAAGCAGAGAGAGTGAATGGAAGAACAAAAAAAAAAAAAAAGAAGAAAAAACAACACCCCCCAAAAAACAAGAGGAGGCAGGAAAAGGAAATGAAATGAAAAAAAAAACCGAAGAGAAAGAATAGGGAAAAACTGAATAAGTTAATGAATGAATGAATGAATGAAAGAAAATAAATGAACGAATGAATGAATGAATGAATGAATTTATTTATTTATTTATTTATTTATTTATTTATTTATTTATATCGAGGATAACAGAATAAGCGATCATGTGCTTTTTTTCATCTGGTCCCCGTGTGTATGCAGTTTTTGTAAATATTGTCATCTGTTCCCGCCGGCACACGGTGGCCTACTCTTACGAAAAGCGGAACAGGATTTAACGTGTGCGCAAGATGTTCTGCGTGCGTTCGCACACGGGGCCTCGGTTTAAAGTCTCATCCGAAGGACTTTTGGGGAGAGTGAAATGAATGAATAAGCAAACGAACAAATGAATTAATAAAAGAATTAACTAATGAACAAAGGAATGAACGAAAAAGGGGAACGTAAGAAAAGAAATAAAAGAAAGGCGAGAAAGAAAGAGAGAAAGAAAGACCATAAGAATGAAATAGAGAGAGAGAGAGAAAAAAAGAAAGAATATGAGATTGAAGAGAAAGAAATGAAAAAACAATATAAGAATAAAGAAAGAAAGAAGGACAGACAGACAGACAGAAATAAAGAAGGATGGAAGGAAGGAAGGGAGGAAGGAAGGAAGTAAAGAAGGAGGTAAGTAAAGAAGAAACGTATGCAAAAAGGAGACATATTTCTCTGTCTTGCTGGAATATCTAAAGGGAATCTGAGGGTCACTTTACATAATTATGCGCGCTCTCGTCCATATTGCTAGTATATCTAAAGAAGATCTGAGGGTTACTTTGCATAATTATGGAAGTGTATGCACGCGTACGCGCGCGCGCGTGTGTGTGTGTACGCACGCGCGCGTGCATATGTGTACGCATGTATGTGTGCGTGCGTGTGTGCGTGCGTGCGCGCGCGTGTGTGGATGTATGTGTGCGCGCGTGTGTATACTATATTATGTAGGTCTGTTTCAATTCCGTGAAGGTTGTAATATTAGAGAAGGGGAAAAAGGAGGTGGGTAGCTGGATATACATATACGGGAAGGAATGTCAAGTTCTGAATTATAAAACAGAATTTGCATTGCTAAACCACAGACCTACAATGAACAGGGAGGACACATGTATTTCTAACTATTCCTTACAGAATTAATAACAACAAGAAACAGCATCAAGTATGTCAGTAATTGAATTATAATCAACAACAAGGAAACGGTGTAAAGTGTGACTGAAAGAAAAAAAAAAAAATGAACAAAGCAAAGCGTAACAATCACGAGACGTCAATAATGTAATATGACGTAAAAGTAAGACAGATTTTGTCAATGCACTTTACCACCAACAAGAAATGGCACACACTGCAGTAGAGTGACAAGTTCAAAGAAATTCAAACTAGTAACCCAATTGGACTATGTAACAGCGATTTAAAAATCATACATACGCAATAGACTGAGATATATTACCGAAGGAGATTTTGGGGATGACACATTAAAATGATCTATTTCATACTGCAACTGCCTATGTAGGCCTATAGAGCATGCATTCTCTATATATTATTTTGTCTTGAAGCAATTGCACTTCAGTCTACAAGCCAATGAAACAAACTGTTTTGTATAAGTTAATGTCATTGTGTTATAACAAAAGACAAACTTTCTTCGTCCTTAGTGCATCTAGACAGCCAAGTCTTCTTTCCTCACA
>CM060327.1:10713527-10716027 GCA_030674155.1 Stramonita haemastoma | reverse complement strand
TCGCGGAAACCATGAATTTTTTTTGGTAACTGACTTTCTTTCGAAGTGTGTGTGTGTGTGTGTGTGTGTGTGTGTGTGTGTGTGTGTGTGTGTGTGTGTGTGTGTGTGTGTGTGTGTTGTGTGTGTGTGTGTGTGTGTGTTGAATATTTTAGCTTGTGTATGCATTATTGTTGAAGTGAGGAAAAAGATGAGAGAAGATGAGAGAAGCCAAAGAAGGGTGGATAGAAGAACAATGCAACAACATCGAAGCTGGAATGACCAAGGGAAACAGCAAAACAGCTTACGACACTTTGAAAGCACTAACGAAAACCACACAACCTAAAGCCTCTGTTATTGAAGACAAAGAAGGAAATCTTTTAAACGGAAAAACAATGCCATCCTCCAACGCTGGACAGAATACTGTGAGGGATTGTACAACTACCCACTACGCCCAGATACCAACATAGTTTCTGACAAACCCCCTGAACACCAAGATAAAGACCCACCAATACTAAGGTGTGAAGTAGATGCAGCTATTAAACAATTGAAGAAGGGGAAGTCCCCTGGAATTGATAACATCCCAGCTGAACTCATAAAAAATGGAGGGAATGAAACAGCAAGGCGATTCACAGAGCTTTGTCAGAAGATCCACGACACCAAAGAATGGCCAAAAGAATGGACACAGTCTCATGTAATACCCCTGCCAAAGAAAGGAAACCTCAAGAAATGCCAGAACTACAGAACCATCAGTCTCATAAGTCATCCTAGCAAGATCATGCTGCAGGTAGTCCTCAACAGACTGAAAAACCAAGCAGAAAAACTCCTGGCAGAAGAACAAGCGGGCTTTAGACCAAAACGCAGCACAATGGAACAAATTTTCAATCTGAGAATTCTGATAGAGAAGCATCTCCAACACCAAAAAGACTTGTACCACAATTTCATAGACTTCAAAAAAGGCCTTTGACAGGGTATGGCATGACGGCCTCTGGCAAGTACTCAGGCACTTCAACATTGACAGCTGCCTAATTGAAGTCATCAAGGCTCTGTACGAGAACGCAAAAAGTGCAGTTTTCATGAACAACCACGTGGGCGAGTTCTTCAAGACCACGGTTGGGGTTCGCCAGGGCTGCCTTCTCTCACCTGTACTCTTCAACCTCTTCCTCGAAAACATCATGACAGAGACACTGCAAAACCACCACACTTCCATCTCCATTGGTGGAAGACCCCTTTGCAACCTCAGATTTGCAGATGACATTGACCTCATGGGCAGCAGCAAACAAGAACTGCAAATCCTCACAGACAATTTAACAGATCGAGCGAGCGCATACGGCATGGAGGTCAGTACAGAGAAATCAAAGATCATGGTCAACAGCGCAAGTAATGACATCACGGAAATAAAGATGAATGGAGAAACACTAGAAGAGGTGAGCCAATTCAAATACTTAGGCTCCATCCTAACAAAAGCTGGCACATCAAACAATGAAGTGAAAGCTCGCATTGCAACAGCAACATCTGCTCTAGTCAGACTCGAGAAGATCATCAGAAGCAACAACATCAGCTTCGGCACCAAATACCACCTATACAAATCCCTCGTGATATCTATCCTCCTATATGGCTGTGAATCATGGACTCTGACAGCAGAGTTAGAGAGGAGAATCCAAGCATTCGAGAACAAGTGCCACAGAAGACTCCTCAAAATATCATACAAAGAACACAAGACCAATAACTATGTGAAAGAAGAAATCAAAAAGCGTGTGGGCCCCAAGAACCTTTGCTCTCCACCATAAAGAGGAGAAAGCTGATGTGGTTTGGTCACACCACAAGACACAACACCCTAGCAAAAACCATCCTGCAAGGAACAGTCGAGGGCAAGAGAAGAAGAGGCCGCCAAAAGAAATCATGGGTTGACAACATCAAAGACTGGACCGCCCAACCCCTACAACACCTCCTACTAGCCACACAGGATCGTGAAGCATGGAAAAAGATCTCTGTTGCGTCTTCTCTCATGTCCCCCCTACGTCCTTTGGGACATGGGACTGAGTGAGTGAGAGTGATGCATTATTTGCTTTGTTTGTTTGTTTGTGTGTGTATGTGTGTGTTTTTTCTGTTTGTGTGTGTGCATGCGCGCGTGCGTGCACGCGTGTATATATATATATATATATATATATAATATATATATTATATATATATATATATATATATATATATATATATATTATATATATATATTATATATATATATATATATATATGTGTGTGTGTGTGTGTGTGTGTGTGTGTGTGTGTTGCCTTGCGTGACAAAACTAACCATTTCTGTCGTGCAAATGTTCTGGAATTGGTTTTTGATCTGATCTGCTTTTGTTTTCGCTTTTACTTTGGGGTGTTGTTTGGGATGATTTGTGTTGCCTTTTTTCGTCCTCAGTTCCATCTTAACTTATTTCGAGGGGCATTCCTCTCTGGTATTCTCTCTCTCTCTCTCTCTCTCTCTCTCTCTCTCTCTCTCTCTCTCTCTCTCTCTCTC
>CM060327.1:10693693-10696193 GCA_030674155.1 Stramonita haemastoma | reverse complement strand
CATCATCATCATCCATCATCATCATCATCATCATCATCATCATCACCACCACCACCACCACCACCACCACCACCACCGTCATCACTAACATCATCAGCCATTCCAACTTTTTCACCTTTTTCCTTTATGAATCATTTATAAATCAAATAATATGTCCCCTTCCCCTCCTCTTTTTTTTTTTTTTTTTTTTTTTAAATTCAATTAACACATTTCTCCTTTCGTGTCGAAGCTCGAAACAAAAAACAACAGTCATAAAAAACACGCCGTTATTTTCCATTTCAAATCGTTTTTTTACCATCCTTTTTGTTTTTTCCTCCTTCCTTCTTTTCCCACTTGCAGACACGTAGAAATACAGGCGAAGAGAGAGGGAAAGGAAGAGAGATAGGAAATAAAGAGAGAGAGAGAGAGAGAGAGAGAGAGAGAGAGAGAGAGAGAGAGAGAGGAGAGAGAGAGAGAGAGAGAGAGAGAGGAAGGGGAAGCTGACAGGACAGCAAGTCTTCTATCACTGACAGCCTGTGTGGAGGGAGGGAGGGAGGGAGAGAGAGGGAGAGAGGGGGAGGGAGGGAGGGAGGGAGGCATTGTCAGATTAAGGGATCATCACTATCAGTTCCACAATCCTGCCCGCATTACCTCGCCTGCTCTCTTCCAACTCCCTAATGAGACCGACACTCACGTACGGCGCACATAGCTGCGTTATTTATTTATTTATTTATTTACTTATCTATTCTTTTATATCGAGGATAATGGAACAAGCACACGTGTGCTTTTTTTTTAATATCTAGTCCCCGTGCGTATGCAGTTTTGTTAATCTTGTCATCTATTCCCACCGGCACACAATGGCCTACTCTGACGAAAAGCGGAACAGGATTTTGAACATGTGTGCAAGATGTTTTGCGTGCGTTCTCACACTGGGCCTCGGTTTAATAGCCTCATCTGAAGGGCTTTTGGGGAGATGGGGAGAGTAGTCAGCAATTATGTAGAAATAAAGAGTTTTTAAATGTGAATGCCAATGTTGAATGTTTATTTATTTATTTATTTATTTATTTATTTATTTATTTATTTATTTATTCATTTATCTATATCCTGGCAGATGGAGTACAGCCACCCTCATGGTGGGTAAAATCCGGTTGCACACTCAAAATCTCACTTATTTGTGAACCTCGGAGCTCTAGCCGAGGAACGAAAACAAAATTATCTACTCAGTTTTTCACATTCACTTTTTTCTTGTTACATTTTTTCTTCTGTTCTTTTTCGTTGTTATTTTGCCTTTTAGTTTTTACTTTGTTCAGATATGGCTTTTTTTCCCTCTCTGTCAAATAGAGATCTAGCGTCGGTTTTTGTTTATTCCAGCTTTTCTTTTCCCGGTTTTGCAGCATTTCTTTTTGTTTAACTGTGCTTCTGATTTAGTTGGTTCTGTTTCTGTAAGAGAGAAAGGGCGTTTAAAGATATTCTTTTTCTGTTTTTAAAAAAAAAAATTTCTTGAGGCGGCTGGCTATTTTGAAGAGGATATTGTTATAAAATGATTGTAACAAGAGTGGAGACCTTTAACTCTCTGTCTCTGCACAACACTTCCCGTGGGCAGAGCTAGACTGTTAAGCTTGTAGCCTGTTAAACAAAGACTCCTCAAATTCCACTTTTCCCTGTGAAGACTAAGTGCAAGCGGAGGCGGAATTTCGACCACTGGCCAAGGAAACAGAGCGTCGCACAATTCGCAGGTGTGTCTCGATTTAGAAACACGACGCTGCGACAGGGCCCTGATCGCATGGGAGGTAATCTACTTACCGCCCCATCATAATATATATATATATAATATTATATATATATATATATTATATATTATATATATTATTATATATATATATATATATGATATCACTTGGTCAATTTTAAAATATATAATATGCATTTGAAATTGACAGATGTCCACACTGCATGCACTTCAAAAAATAAAGAAAGATACTATGCCGAAGAAGAAGAAAAAGAAGAAGAAGAATGGTGCTGGTTAAATACAAATGCTGAAAATTGTTCCTACAACAAGAACGGGAATCACTATGAAAATAAATCTAAAAGTAAGAAGGAAAAGAAAGACAGAAAAATGACAAGCAATTCCGAATAGAAAAGGCAGGGAAAAAAACCAAACTAATGTGACATTGTGGTTTGCATTGAGGCCGTTGACCCTTTCCTGCTTATAAATGCAGAGAGAGAGAGAGAGAGAGAAGAGAGAGAGAGAGAGAGAGAGAGAGAGAGAGAGAGAGAGAGAGAGAGAACAGACAGACAGACAGACAGACAGACAGACAGACAGACAGACAGACAGACACTGATAGACAGACAGAGACAGAAAGATAGAGACTGAGACAGAGGCATAGAGAGACAGAGAGAGACAGAGACAGAGACAGAGGCATAGAGAAACAGAGAGAGACAGAAAGAAATAGAGAGACAGTTACAGAGAGAGGGGGGAAAGAGAAGAAGAAGAAGAAGAAACAAACAAAACATAATCCCA
>CM060327.1:10671193-10688693 GCA_030674155.1 Stramonita haemastoma | reverse complement strand
TTTATTTGAGTTAAAAAAGGACTGTGACAGAGATTAAGTTTATTTGAGTTGAAAAAGGACTGTGACAGAGATTAAGTTTATTTGAGTTAAAAAAGGACTGTGGCAGAGATTAAGTTTATTTGAGTTAAAAAAGGACTGTGACAGAGATTAAGTTTATTTGAGTTTAAAAAAAAGGACTGTGATAGAGATTAAGTTTATTTGAGTTAAAAAAGGACTGTGATAGAGATTAAGTTTATTTGAGTTGAAAAAGGACTGTGATAGAGATTAAGTTTATTTGAGTTAAAAAAGGACTGTGATAGAGATTAAGTTTATTTGAGTTGAAAAAGGACTGTGATAGAGATTAAGTTTATTTGAATTGAAAATAGGAAAAAAAAACTGCTTGAAGAGATGCAGATGGAGTAGTCTTCTAATGGGCTGGGAGTGCTCTGACCTGGGTAATGGGCATGTCCCTGACCTATGGCAAAGCAAAAGGCAAGAAGGAAATAAGGTAACAGGACATACTAATACAAGTTGCCGGCTATCTTACACATTATTAGAGAATGAAAATTTGACATTTTTATTGCATTTTATCAAGTAAAAGTAAAATAAAAAAATAAATGGCACAATGCCTTTTCTAACTGACAAAAAGGTAAAGGTGTCCCATAGCCTATGTGGTCGTTGGAGAGAGTTATCAGAAACCTCAGCTTCTCTAGGGGCCAGCATATAGAGGGCAGCGTCCATCTCCTCTCCAGGCTGTTTTACCTTCCCTGTCCCTAAAGAGGGCAGGTACCCATTTACAATGAGGTCTCTGACCACTGAGCTATCCTGCCTTTAATGCAAGACAGTTAAATAAAATGTACACATACTACTTTTTGAAAAAAAAGACTGCAATTCTTTTAAATCCGACACTTTACTATTTCCCTCCCTCCACCTTTCAAGATTTAGAGCGAGTTTTTTTTTGTTTTTTTTTTGTTTTTTTTTGTTTTTTTTTTACAGCGCAACTCCAGTAATTTAACATTAAAAAACACCACTACATGCACGGATAACATATTCATGTTATTTCGGTTACGGTTATTTTTTCCTATTTCAAACCTTGACCCCCCCCCTCCCCTTTCACACACAGGCTGGCGCGCACACGAACACACACACACACACACACACACACACACACACACACACACACACACACACACACACACACACACACACACACACAACAACACACACACACACACACACACACACATGAAAACTAACGAACATCTGACTGTGCATTGCTTCAATGGTTATTCAATAATTCCTTACAACTTTAGTGCCCTCATTTCTGTTCTAAATCTTAAAAAAAATTAAATGTACCCCATCGCCAAATAGTTGGGCATTTTACAACTGGCAACATCTACTTTTGTTTTTCGAATAAACTTTTTTTCTATAGTGCCCTTTTCTCACCTCTGTGTACAAAACACTTGACTGCTTCTCCCCTCCCCCCTTCCTCCTAGCCTTTTCGCTATAATTCTTGAATCCCTCCTCTCCACTGACCCTGAAAAAAATTATTCATTGTGTCAACATACTCCCCCATCCCCCCAAAAAAAATGCAGGGGGGGTGGGGGTGGGGGGGCTCTTTCAGTATAATGAGCTTCCCTACTTTCTGAAAATGCTCCGCAAAAATTTTCCTCTTTTCTATCCTTCGCTTTCTTTCCGACTTTCCCTTCCTGCTCTATCCTCTCTTGCTTATTTCCTACCGACAAGTCTATTCTCGTGCTTTTTTTTTCTTGCATATCTTTTTTCGTTTGAAAACTTAATGAACTGCCCTGTAGCCAGAATGTGTCGGCTGAGGACAGCAAGGCATAGACCTCCTGCAGAGGAGTAGCGTGGAAAAAGACCATGCACTTTGCATTCTAGCCAATACGAGAGAACGAAGAAAAGTGTCAGCATATACCATTTATCTACCTGCCTTTTGTGTCCACATGGCGGGGTCATGGTTAGAGTTGAGGTTAGTGTAAAGGTTAGTGTTAAAGAGTTAATAGCGGGTAAAGGTTGTCTGTCAGATAGTCGGTCTGAACGTTAGAAAAATGGACACAATAGGCACGAAAACAAATAGTTAGTTCGATTCCCGTTCGAGGAGATTTTTCTCCTGGAGTTAGCATCAGTGCTTACTCCACTCCCCTCCCCCCAAAAAAAGTCTTTCGGATGAGACAATAAACTTAGGCCCCGTGTGCGAACGAACGCAGAACATCTTGCGCACATGTTAAATCCTGTTCCGCTTTTCGTGTGAGTAGGCCATTGTGTGCCGGTGGGAACAGATGACATTTGCAAAACTGCAAACACTCGGGGACTGGATGAAAAAAAGCATATGAGTGCTTATTCCATTATCCTCAATATAAAAGAATAAAATCAAATCTCTCTCTCTCTCTCTCTCTCTCTCTCTCTCTCTCTCTCTCTCTCTCTCTCTCTCTCTCTCTCTCTCTCTCTCTCTCTCTCTCTCTCTCTCTCTCTCTCTCTCTCTCTCTCTCTCTCTCTCTCTCTCTCTCTCTCTCTCTCTCTCTCTCTCTCGTTCTTTCTTTCTTTCTTTCTTTCTTTCTTTCTCTTTCTCTCTCTCTCCGCTAGGCAAATGATTATCAGAATCTTGTATTCACACGTTTCTCAATATTTTTTTTTCTTGCCCTGATTCCATTCCCATCGTCGCTGGAGGCCAGCGCACTGCTCTCTGTATTATAGTCAGCATCTTCTGTCAGCTTGCTTTTTCCTGTTCACAAGTTGATCAATGGTATTATCAGGCATTGACATTATATCACGAAGCAAAAAAATCGATAGCGTTTTTTTGTGTTTGATTTAATCTTCCTCAATTCCAGAAATCCCTTTTTGTTTCAGCATGTGTCATAATGGAGTCTTCAGGATTTCGATATTCTGTTTTGTGTATCTTTCAATTTAATCTAACCATGTTGTTTATAACCCTGCCGACCACACAGGCCATATCGGGGCTGTCACCTCGTCAGTGTGTCTTTCGGAATTGTCAGGTCATGTATCACAAAAAGAAGTGGTTTCTTTTGTGTGCTAGCTGTCTTGGAAACGTTTCTTAGAGCAGCATTACATAGATATAGTGTAATGACCTGTTTCTATATACCAGTAAACAGTTTCAAATTCAATAAGGACAGCTACATCAACTATTACAGATAAAGGTGTTGAATAGCTTGGTAAAATCAAAAAGCATTACTAGATGAAGATCTGTATGATTGTTGATTTTTAATTTTATTTTCTCCGTTGTTTCCATAGAATCAAAATTTAAACTCTGTCACATGGAATTATAAATCTGATAGATATTGTCTTTAATTTTTTCAGAGGCCCACAAACTCCCTATCATGTCTTGCAGTCCTGTCCTACCTTCAACACTCTGAGACACCAGACGTGACTCAGCCCAGGAGAGCTACAAGAAAAACTGTGGGGACCGGCCGGATCACTACGACAGACTGCAGACTTCGCCATCCAGACTGTACTAAAAAAAATAGAATGGCCAGTGAACGCAGAAGAAACAGGATAACTACACTTTTTAAAAAATAACAAATTGTGCCTTTAACAAAACCATTATTGGATCCAAACTTTTAAAAAAAGTAGAAGAGGCCAAAAGCGTTGCCCGTTATTCATGCTCAACTCAACTCAATTTAACGGTCTCCATAGCTGCTGTCGTCGGTAGGAGCTCTCCCAGAACGCTGATCTCAGTGATGTTGGCAATGTAGGATGTTGGTGGTCTGCCAGAAGAGATGACAAAATTTCCACGTGACAATTTACAAGAGTACCTTATTTACTGTGCAAAACTAAGCGCAAAGCAATATGCAACATAAGACATATGCCCTTCTGTAAAACCCCTGAAAGGGACCAGCCATATTATGACGAACACAAAGTGGAAAATGTTAGGAGACTGAAAACACAACCCTGAGGTATTCCATTCTTGATGAGCAGAGGAGTGTATCAGACGTTCGCCACGTCTCCTGAACACTGATGCAAGTTAGTATGAAAAAAGTAGATATTGTCATGAAAAGTATCTCTTAAGGAACCAGTTTTACCAAGGACATTTGCATCAATCATCTTAATCAAAAGTGTTGCATGCTTTCGCCAGATCAACAAACAATGCTAAAGGAAATCTGTTGTGCTATTTCTTAAACTGTACTTAGACTGTTGTTTTATGGTATCGGAATTTAGATACATCCCATGAAAGCAGTATTTTATATCAGTCAAGTGCATTGCTACTCATCCTTATAAAACACTCATAAAACAGTCACTAAAACCACAAGGTTTTAAATTAAAATTTAAAAAACGACTACAAAACCAAGAAAAGCTAAAAGAAACTGCACACATGTATGCTTCGAATCAAGCATCAGCTTCAACCTTGTTTTTTATAGTGAAAGGTCATGGTCTGGGAATGTGTGTGTGTATGTGTGTGTGTGTGTGTGTGTGTGTGTGTGTGTGTGTGTGGAGGGGTGGGGGGTAGTGGAAACATGTGTTGAGTGCCGCTGGCCCTTGGCGATGCATGCGTTTTTAGCTGGAATGCGGGGAGAGGAGCAGTTTATCTGTCAGGGTTAGCTCCCTGACTATCGCTGCCTCTGGCTGGGGGCAGGGAACTGGGAGAGTGAGAGATAAGGGGGTTACAGTGCCGAGACATGCTGTTTGTCTGTCTGTCTGTTTCTGTTTTTGTTTCTGTCTGTTGGTCTGTTTGTTGGTCTGTTTGTTTCTGTCTGTCTGTCTGTCTGTCTGTCTGTCTGTCTGTCTGTCTGTCTGTCTATCTAACTGTCAGTTGGTCTGTTTGCTTCTGTTTTTTGTCTGTCTGTCTGTCTGTCTGTCTGTCTGTCTGTCTGTCTGTCTGTATATCAGTATCTGTCTGTCTCTCCCCGTCTTTCTCTGTTTGTCTGTCTGTCTCTCCTTGTCTTTCTCTGTCTGTCTGTCTTGTCTGTCTGTCTGTCTGTCTGTCTGTCTGTCTGTCTCTCTGTCTCTCTCCAGCTGTGTGTGCGTGTATGTGCGTGTGTGTGTGTGTGTGTGTGTGTGTGTGTGTGTGTGTGTGTGTGTGTGTGTGTGTGTGTGTGTGTGTGTGTGTGTGTGTGTGTGTGTGTGTGTGTGTGTGTGTGTGTGTGTGTGTGTTTTCCCTTCAAAGTATGTATATATTAGCTGTATGAAAACTGCAAAAACATTTGATAGATACAGCTCACCATGCAAAGCATTATTAGGTAAATGGTGTAATTTGTCATTATTGTACACACTAATACCTTGATTTAACTTGATGCAAATAATGCATGAGGAATATGCTTGATTTTTTTTCTATCTAGAATTCTGTATATTTATATTCCAGTTATCACCTGGGCCAAAGTTTCTTCACAATTTCCTCGTCTTCGCCTTTGAACACGCAGACAACAACTATTCTTGTTTGCCATATGAGCGACAGTGTATTGTGCTGCCATTAGTTAAAAGTTAAAGTCTGTCCCGAGCCTAAGGCTCATCAGGCCGGTGCTTATCCCGGTTTCTGTGGCGTTAAGCGACTGAGAGTCATAGACTCCCCCCTGGATAGGACGCCAGTCTATCGCAGGGTTAACCCCCAACACAAGGTTGGTACCCCTTTTACACCTGGGTGGGGTGAGAAAATAACCGTAAAGTGCCTTTTCCAAGGGCACAACGCCATAGCCGAAAGCTGGGATCGAACCCGCAACCTTTAGATTACGAGTCCAACGCCCTAACCACTAGACTACAGCGGCGGCTGTGCTGCCATTAAGTGCCTGACAAGTCAGGCCCAGCGCATTCGACTTTGGCGTGGGAGACAATTGTTATCTTTTAAGTCTTGCTGGGCAAAAAAGGCGGAAGAATGGACCAAGAAGTCAAAACAAAAATTAGACAAGAAGGTGACAGGAAGAAAAAGAACAAGGCAGAAACAAAGAGAGGAATAGAAAAGAGGGAGTTCCAAGAACAGAATTTCCAGTTTGGTTTTTATTTATTTATTTATTTTTGTTTATTTTATTTTATTCTATTCTTTTATATCGAGGATAATGGAATAAGTACTCATGTGCTGTTTTTTACATCCAGTCCCCGTGTGTATGCAGTGAGTGTGTGTGTGTGCACGTGTGTGCGTGTGTGTGTGTGCACATGTGTGCGTGTGTGTGTGTGCATGAGTGTTTGTCGGTGGGTGAGTGAGTTTAATTTATTTTTGTTTATATTATTTATTCTTTTTTTATTGAGGATAATGGAATAAACACTCATGTGCTTTTTTACATCTAGTCCCCGTGTATATGCAGCCCTGCAAATTCTGTAATCTATTGATTCTATTAGAGTCCCAGTGGAGCTATCCGAATTAGGGACTGTACCATCAACCAGGGGAAGGATAGCTCAGTGGTAAGAGCGCTCGCTTTCCCCAAGCTAAGGTTAAGCAGCATCGAGTGTGGTTACCAAGTAGATTGGTGACCGTTTGCACGCCTCAGCTTCAGTACAGTTCCCCAGTTCACCTAGTTGTAAATGGGTACCTGTCCTCTTCAGGGTCATGGAAAGTACGGCAGCGATAGAGAGAGGAGATGGGCGCCGCCCTCAATATGCTGGCCCCTAGAGAAGCTGAGGTCTTTGATGTCTCGCTCCCTTAGGACCAAATAGGTTATGGGACACCTTTATTTATTTATTATTTTTTTACCTTTTCACCACCAACAAACTACAAGAAAGCGGCGTGGTATTTGTACTGTCAGATCCCCAGATCGCCACTGGGGGTGCATGCTTTTAATTCTGAAGGGGATTTTTGTGTTTTGGGATTTTAAGAAAGGATCCCAATTTTGCTTGCTGCTATGATCTGGTTCAATTTTGTGTCTGTTTTTTTCCATGCGCTCAAATAAGGTTTGTTTAGATAAAGAATTGGACTTGGCTTTACGTGATTTGAATCAATCTGAGACGATAAAGCATTCTTGAGTTTAGAGTCTTGAGAAACTGATCTCTTTCAAAAACCAATATCAGTTTTTTAAATTATCTTATTCTACATCTGAATCACACATCCTCACCCCCACAACAACAACAACAACAACAACAACAACAACAACAACAAGGATGACAAAATTTACAAAAATGCATACACACGGAGGCTGGATGTAAAAAAAAAGCACACGAGTGCTTATTCCATTATCCTCGAAATAAAAAATGTGAATAAATAAGTAAATGAATAACACATACACGCGAGCGCAAGTGTGTGAGTACACACACACACGCACGCACGCACGCGCGCGCGCACACACACAAAACACACACACACCACGAGAGAGAGAGAGAGAGAGAGAGAGAGAGAGAGAGAGAGAGAGAGAGAGAGAGAGAGAGAGAGAGAGAGAGAGAGAGAGACAGAGACAGAGACAGAGACAGAGACAGACAGACAGACAGACAGACAGAGACGGAGACAGACAGACAGAGACGGAGACAGACAGACAGAGACAGACAGACAGACAGAGACAGACAGACAGAGACACAGACAGACAGAGAGAGAGAGACAGAGACAGAGATACAGAGAGACAGAGATGAGAAAAGTAGGTCTGTCATGTTGTGTTACCCCAATTTCATGGTCTGGATCAGCACAACTTATACGTAAAAAAAATAAAGTTCTCTCACCCTAAAAAAAACACCCTAAAACACTTCGTTTTCAAAGTAGTGTGTAAGTTCTCCACAGAAAAAAAACAAGCATTTACTTCACAGCACTTAGGCCTAACAGTGGCTGAATGGTTGTGGTTTCAGATGTTGGCCTAGTTTCGTGATGTGAAATAGGACAATTTTCATGTGGAATAAAAAAAACGAACAAACAAACCTCTTTTACTGTAAGAACACTAAGTATCGTCTGGTTCTAAAAGAAAAAAGCAAACTACCTAGTAAAACTGCAACTGATAGTTGCTGAATCGTTTTCGTGTTCAAACACTTTGCATTTGTACACAATAGTCTGGGATTAGTTTGAAAAAAAATCTTTGTTGTTTGTTGTTCAGCTTTGTTCGCAGTAGCTAAGTGGTCTAGGGCAAAAAAAAGCTTTTCTAGCATGATGTCAACAGTCCTAGGTTCGAATCTTATCAGTGAGGGGTGGGTCAAAAATGTGATGGTCTATGATCTCCCAGAACAGTTTTTTTTTTGCAGACTTGCCATTGCTTTATCCTTTTTTTGTGAGTGTGTGCTTGAAGAAGTTATGAATACCTGTTAAAAGGGATATGATTTATATCAGCCCTAAGTAATTTGTGAGCCGCCGCTGTAGTTTAGTGGTTAGGGCGTTGGACTCGTAATCTAAAGGTTGCGGGTTCGATCCCAGCTTTCAGCTATGGCTTTGTGCCCTTGGAAAAGGCACTTTACGGCTATTTTCTCACCCCACCCAGGTATAAAAGGGGTACCAACCTTGTGTTGGGGGTTAACCCTGCGATAGACTGGCGTCCTATCCAGGGGGGAGTCTATGACTCTCAGTCGCTTAACGCCACAGAAACCGGGATAAGCACCGGCCTGATGAGCCTTAGGCTCGGGACAGACTTTAAAACTTAAACTAAGTGATTTGTGAGAATACAAAAAAAATGTGCAGCGTTCATCTGATGCTTGTGTTATATTTTTTTTGTCTTGTGTTGTATTGTATCGTCTTTTGTTGTATTGCAATGCTTACATTGTTTTTTGTTGTGCTGTATTGTATTGTAATTGTATTGTGTTGTATTGCAATGTTTACACTGTTTTATGATGTCTTGTATTGTGTTGTATTGTTTTGTGTTGTATTGTGATGCACTGCATTGTGTTGTGTTGTGTTGTGTTGTATTGTACTGTATTGTATTGTGTTGTGTTGTGTTGTACTGTATTGTATTGTGTTGTGTTGTGTTGCATGATATTGTATGATGTGTACTATAATAGCACTGTCGTTACACTCAAGGCCAGTCCACTCTCTAATGTTGTCTTCCAGTCCAAGCGTGAACTACTGTAAATTTGACCAATCCTTCTTTTGTGAAATATAATTATTAAGTTTTTCAACGGATTTTAAAACTTGAATAAGTCTTTGTTTGAAATCCGTTGGAGACCAAGTTGGAAATGTTTGGCAACTCTTAATATAAAGCATAATTTATCCCTACCCTAGACAGTTTTCCCATCGTTTTCTCAGTCTGCTTCTCTGTCTCTCTACTTGTAAATCTTCCGAGTAGGAAGTCTTTGTTGTATACTGTTTGCTAAACACTTTTTAAGCTGCATTTCTTTTTTACACAGATGGGGAGTAGTTTTGTTCTGAATCGCTAATATATAACAAAATACCTGTGAAACCCAAAAACCGAGTAAAAATAAAAGAGAAGAAGAAAACCCTAAGAGAAAAGAGAAAAAAAAAAGTCCACCGGTGAATTTGCTAAGTGTGGAGAATCTTAGCCATGCTGGAACCTGTCTGACCGTAATTCTAGTAGACTTTTGTGGGGTTCCCTGTCCGTATACTCCTCTGTCTGTCTGTCTGTCTGTCTGTCTGTCTGTTTGTCTGTCTGGGCTGTTTTTTCCATTTTTCTTTTTTCCCCTTTTCTTTCTGTTTTTGAGCGTGTGTTGTTGTTGTTGTTGTTGTTGTCTTCAGTTTAACGTATGTTCACTCTAAATAAAAGATATTAGATGTGTGTGTGTGTGTGTGTGTGTGTGCGCGTGCGCGTGTGTGCGCGCACGTACGTGTGTGTGTATGTGTGCGCGCGTGCATGCGTGGGTCTGTGTGTGTGTGTGTGTGTGTGTGTGTGTGCGTGCGCGTGCGCGTGTGTGCGTGCGTGCGTGTGTGTGTCTGTGTGTGTGTTTCTCTCCGTTTTTCTCTCGGTTCTTTTCTGTTTTCGGTAGCTGTCTTTCTTCCTTTCTGCTTTTCTCTCTAGCTTTCTTTGTTTTCTTTCCTTCTGTCTTTCAGTCTGTGCATTTTTGTTATTGCTGGTTTTCTTTCTGTTGGTCTTTGTATTTATCTTTTGCTCTTTTAAATATTTGTTTCTTCTTTCCGTTTGTATGTCTTTTCTTACTTTACTCCTGTCTCTCTTTCCTTTTCCATGTCTTTGTTTTCCTGTTTCTTCGTTGTTGTCTGCCTTATTCTCTGTCTGTCTGTCTGTCTGTCTGTCTGTCTGTCTGTCTCTCTCTGTCTCTCTCTCTGTCTCTCTCTCTGTCTCTGTCTCTCTCTCTGTCTTTCTCTCTGTCTCTCTCTGTGCTCTCTGTCTCTGTCTGTCTATCTGTCTTTGTCTCTGTCTGTCTGTCTCTCTGTCTCTGTCTCTCTCCCTCCTCTCTCTCTCTCTCTGTCTGTCTGTGCTCTCTGTCTCTGTCTGTCTCTGTCTCTCTGTCTCTGTCTGTCTGACTCTCTCTCTCTCTCTCTCCTCTCTCTCCTATCTCCGCCCCCGTCTCTCTCTCTCTCTCTCTCTCTCTCTCTCTCTCTCTCTCTCTCTCTCTCTCTCTCTCTCTCTCTCTCTCTCTCTCTCTCTCTCTCTCTCTTCTCTCTCTCTCTCTCTCTCTTCTCGTCCTCTCTGCTAATGGAGTGTGATGAGAGTGCAGTATAAAGTGATGGTGACAACGTGGTGGCACTGGTGGTGAATGGTGAAAGGGGAGGGAAGTGTGTGTGGGGGGCCGGGGGATGGGGGTGGGGGAGCAATAAGCAGGTACCTTGGCATCAGCCTAAAAATACCCTCCGCATTCTTTAGTGTCTGAACTATAACATTTACCAGAGAGAGAAAGAGAGGAGAGAAGGAGAAGAGAGGAGAGAGGGAGAAGAGAGAGAGAGACAGAGATACAGAGAGACAGAGAGACAGAGAGAGTGAGTGAGAGAGAGAGAGAGAGAAAGAGAGACAGACAGACAGACAGACAGACAGACAGACAGACAGACACAGACATAGAGAGAGAGAGGGGGAGGGAGGGAGAGAGAAAGAAAAGGGAGAGAGAGAGAGAGAGAGAGAGAGAGAGAGAGAGAGAGAGAGAGAGAGAGAGACAGACAGACAGACAGACAGACAGACAGACAGACAGACAGACAGACAGACAGACAGACAGACAGACAGACAGACAGAGACAGAGAGAGAGAGACAGACAGAGAGACAGAGAGAGACAGAAACAGACAAACAGACAGACAGACAGACAGGCAGACAGACAGACAGACACACAGACAGACAGTCAAACAGACAGACAAACAGATAGAGAGACAAAGTCACAGACAGCCAGACAGACAGACACACAGACAGACAGTCAAACAAACAGACAGACAAATAGAGAAACAAAGTGACAGCCAGCCAGACATACAGACACACAGGCAGATACACAGACAGTCAGCCAGACAGACAGTCAGACAGACAAACGGGCAGTCAGACAGACAGATAGAGAGACAAAGAGACAGATGGACAGACATACAGACAGAGAGAGTGACAGACAGACAGTCAAACAGACAAAGAGATAGAGAGACAAAGAGACAGATGGACAGACAGACCGAGAGACTAAGGGACAGACACAGATAGTTAAAGACAGAATAGCAAAGAAAAACAGAATGTGCGTTCTTCTTTTTATTTTATAACGTGGACCTACTCTTGACCGAAATATTAGTAGAATATATGTGAGTCAAGCAAAACTTGTCCAGTTTACCTGACAAGGCGTGTGCGTGCATGCATACACACACACACACGCACACACGCACGCACGCACGCACGCACACACACACCACACATACACACACGCACACACGCTTGCACACATACACACACACACACCACACACACACACACACACACACACACACACACACACACATTAAAACCCGTTCCGTTTTTCAGAAGAGTAGGCTCAATATTGTGTAGCCGGTGGGAACAGATAAATTTTACAAAGCTGCATACACACGGAGACTGGATGTAAAAAAGTACATGAGGTGAAGTATATCCCTGGCAGCGAAGTATATCCCTCTCCGGGCAGCAGGGAGCACGCTGAGTATGTTCGCGTCAACATCATCATTGGCTACCAGAATATGGCTTTTTATAAGGTAAGGAGCTTGAAAATAGTTCTAGACACTTATTTATCACTCACTCACTCACTCAGTCCCATGTCCCAAAGGACGTAGGGGGGACATGAGAGAAGACGCAACGGAGATCTTTTTCCATGCTTCACGATCCTGTGTGGCTAGTAGGAGGCGTTGCAGGGGTTGGGTAGTCCAGTCTTTGATGTTGTCAACCCATGATTTCTTTTGGCGGCCTCTTCTTCTCTTGCCCTCGACTGTTCCTTGCAAGATGGTTTTTGCTAGGGTGTTGTGTCTTGTGGTGTGACCAAACCACATCAGCTTTCTCCTCTTTATGGTGGAGAGCAAAGGCTCTTGGGGGCCCACACGCTTTTTGATTTCTTCTTTCACATAGTTATTGGTCTTCTGTTCTTTGTATGATATTTTGAGGAGTCTTCTGTGGCACTTGTTCTCGAATGCTTGGATTCTCCTCTCTAACTTCTCTCTATTTATCACCCAGTGTCTTCTTATGGTCTTACAGGGATTCCCCGGTGGGATGAATGAGACTAAATAAACCCAGCTGTAAATGGGTACCTTCCCTCTTTAGTGTCAGGGAAGGTAAAGCAGCGAGGGAGAGGAGATGGGCGCTGAGCCCCTAGAGAAGCTGAGGTCTCTGATGCCTCGCTCGCCAATGACCACATAGGTTTTGAGACGTCTTTACCTTTTTAAATCCCGCAACAATATCTCTATTTTTTTTATGAAATGAGCTTCTAAGCACACACTTAAGTTCTATAACACCCGTGTCTTCAGAAAGATGGACTACCCAAGCTTTCTAAAGCCTTTCACAGAGAACATTCTTGTCCTTCTTCACAGCTTTCAATCTGAACAGCGATGTCCATGTCTTGTCAGCCCTGGGGAGATTTTTCTGACGTGGATCCATCCCTCTTTGCCGGTAATGGATTCCAGGTAAGTGAATTATTGATCAGTTAGTAGCTTAGGTCCCTGGACTCTGATAACATCATCAGAGATGGCGGGATGGCATATGGCCACCAGCTTATGTCTTCTTTGTCCTGGCTGACAGAATGGGATTATTTTGGTTTTCAGTCTAAATTTATTGGCCTCGAGCCGCTTTTGTAAGCTGGATGTTTTGCATGTTTATCTATATTCCCTCTTCAGGGCAAGGGCTGGATGAAAAAAGGTATATAATGCTTACTCTGCAAACCTTGAGAAATAAAAGATTATTCATTCATTGATTCATATATTATGAACTGGCTGAAAATATCATCGACCTGTTCAGTGTCTGAATTTGTTCGGCGCAGGTATACTCTCTGTGACAGAGTTGGTTTATTAATGTTTTTTTCGGGGGGGGGGGGGGCTATACTAGTAAGACGGTCATGACAGGTAAATTTATATAAAGCAAGTGGGTTTCTTTTTAAAGTTAGGTTGTCACTTCTTACAAAATATCTTTGATATTATATCATGTCTTCTCTGGATGTAAACAAAAACAAAAAAACGAAATGAAAATGGTTAGGTAAGGGAATTTCAACTGATGCTGTGAGGATGACAGTGTAAGCATTTTCTTCCTAATTGTAATACATCAGTGTCTGATTATCTTAGAGCTCTATACATGCCGAATGCCATAGGACTTTGCTGAAACCTTGTATGTCTTGACCTCTGATGAGATTTGAGCCTACGACCTTCAAAGTAGCGAACTTTTTGAGACTAATACCGTCTTCAGGCATCCTTAAGATAGCTACGTAGGGAGGAGGATCGCGAGGAATGGAGGAAGCTGGTTCCAAAATATTCAGTGGTGCCCCCACGGTCCGCGGGACTACGGGACAGGCTGAGATAAAGGAAGGAAAGATAGCCGCATTCCAACTTCAGGGAAGAATGGAGTTTAAACATGTGTGTGTGAGATGTTCTAAACGCGTTTGCATGATAGGTCCTCCTTGGTTAATTGTCTAATCTGAAGGACTTTCCGGGGAGTGGAGTCAGGACCAATGGTACCTCAACAAGAACATATCTCAAGCGGACTCCTCAATGAAGACTCAAACCAGCGCTCTCAGTTGCCGTTCTGTTACGGAAACAATGCTGGACCACTGGGCTGTTCTGTGATCTGCTACTGTGGTTGTTTTTGTTGGTGGTAGTGTGGTGTATATATCCTAGTTTAACATCCAGAATATTCACACTGAATCGTTCACCAGGGATAGCCTAGTGGTCAGAACATTGCACTCGCAATCTGACGACACGTATTCCTGGAGTTAACATCAGTGCTGACTCCACTCTCCCCAAAAGTCCTTCGGATGAGACAAAAAAACGAGACCCCGTGTACGAACGCACGCAGAACATCTTGCACACACGTTAAATCCTGTTCCGCCTTCTGTAAGAGTAGGTCATTGTGTGCCGGTGGGAACATATGACAAAATTTACAAAATTGCACAACACGGAGACTAGATGTAAAAAAGCACGTGAGTACTTATTCCATTATCCTGAATATAAAAGAACGGATGAATGAATGGATTCATCCCACATAGAAATCCCTGTCAGATCATTCATTCCTACACACTGAATAAGAAGTGGGCATGACTGTGTGACCCTTTCTCCAGTACCTCATCTACCAGCAGCCATACTCCGCCTTCAGAGGACAGTCACAGTTCGCTTCAACATCATCTTGGCTATCAGATCTAGGCTACTGTCTGCCTGAACAGCACATTGCCATAGTATGGTTTCACTTTTGAAAAAATCCAATCCCAGTTTTACTCCCCGTCTGAAGTTTTCGTTTTGGTTTGTTTCCATGTTTTTTCGTTTGTTTGTTTTGTCTAATTGTTTGTTTCGTTGTTGGTTTTGGAGGTCATCAGTAATCGCGTTTCTGAAACAGAATTGCAGTTGGGAGGACGTCTCTCTTTTCCTTGCTGTTAGTTACTGACACAGGGTAAGTCATTACCGGTCCTATTCTGGATCTCGGTTTATTGTCTGGCTCATTAAGCTCACGGCAAAAATAGCAACACTACCGGGAGGATCGCTATTTTTGCTCCTGCAAATCCTAGACACCACTAAATGTCTGGTGAGGTGGCATGGAGAGCTCTCTCTCTCTCTCTCTCTCCTCTCTCTCTCTCTCTCTCCTCTCTCTCTCTCTCTCTCTCTCTCTCCTCTCTCTCTCTCCTTCTCTCTCTCTCTCTGTGCGTGTGTGTGTGTGTGTGTGTGTGTGTGTGTGTGTGTGTGTGTGTGTGTGTGTGTGTGTGGTGTGTGTGTGTGTGTGTCTGTCTGTCTGTCTGTCTGTCTCTCTCTCTCTGTATCTGTCTCTATCTCTCTGTCTCTGTCTCTATCTCTGTCTGTCTGTCTGTCTGTCTGTCTGTCTGTCTGTCTGTCTCTCTCTCCTCTCTCTCTCCTCTCTCTCTCTCTCTCTCTCTCTCTCTCTCTCTCTCTCTCTCTCTCTCTCTCTCTCTCCCATTTGCCTACCATTATTTTGTATCGTGGCCTAAGGCCGATGAACAGTAAAAGTCTGAAGTCTGAAGTCCCTCTGTCTCTCTCTCACGTGTCTGTACACACGTGTACAAAGCTTTGCTCTAGTGGCATTGTCTGCCATTCTAGTAACAATCTACGAAATAGATGAGAAAAGTTTGGATACTGCGGTATTCCCTTGTTTCTTTTTGACTAGAAAAGTTATCTTTATTTTGTTTCTACCTGCTAAAAGAAAGTTAATTGAGAAAGCCACGAAACAATTAAATTGAATTGAATTGAATTACCATTGAATTGAATACCCCTTTCAGTCACGGCAGATTTCTTTGCATGAAATTCGGGCTGCTCTTTCCAGGGAAGAGCGTGTCGCCACAAGAGCAGTGCCACTTTAATCTTACGCTTCTGTTTGTAAGTGTATTTGTTTCCCTATCAGAGTACATTTTTTTCCTCAGATAAAAAAATTTTGCCAGAGACGACTCTCTTGTGTCGTTAGCAAGCTGAAAAGTCTCTGACGCCTCGCTCCCCTACGACCACACAGGTTATGAAACACCTTTACGTTTACCTACGACTCTCTTGTTGCCGTGGGTTCTTTTACGTCCGTTGATTAAGTGTTGTACACTGGACCTCGGTTCTATGTCGCATCCTAAAGACTAGCACCCAGACCACTACTCAAGGTCTTGTGGATGGAGGACGAGTTTTGGCCCATACAGGGATTGAACCCAAACTTCCCGCTTTCCAGACAGGTACGTGACCCTTAGACCACCGCACCACCAACAAGATTCAATGGTCTTTCTGAAAATCATTCTCTGCAGAACTGTTCAGGAAGGTACATAAAAAGAAGTGACCCCACAACACTGCAAAATGGATAGGGGAAACTCGTCTACTGAGGTTCAGGCTTTGGCACTCAACCGCTACAAATGGAGAAATCTGGTGAAGAGCTCTTCAGTGTGGAGTGGTAGTAATGACTGTCAGAGAGTTGAGGAAAGCAGAAGAGAAGGAAATGTTTTGGAGCATGATGTGGTCTTGTTTGTCTGTACACAGGGTTTGGTCATGTTATAATTATGTGAGCAAGATGCTACGTACGTGTGTGTTCACACAGAGACCCTCAGCTTATACTTTCATTAGACAAGACTCGCAAGGATGGAAGGAAATAGAACTATTGTTAACTCCGAGTAACGCTGCAATGGATCCCTGCCCACTGTGGCATACCTGGCAACGAACAAGCTGAGGAACTTGCAAAACAGGGGGCACAGAAAGAACAGTGTACAAGCAGCCTTACTTTCCATGAAAAGAAGACAATCATCAAATCAATGGCCCGACCTAGAGTAGAAAAGGACGACTACCACCATCTCAGAAGAAAGGAATAAATCATAATTCTAAGACTACGCACTGGGCACAACAGACTAAATCACCACATGTCTACAAAGCTGAAGCTCATTCCTTCTCCCATGTGTGCCTGTGGTAACGAAAAGCAGACTGGCGAGCATGTCCTTCAAAGATACAGCGTCGAGCGTGGTTACCCCTTTGGATGGACGACCGTTTGCGCACCGTGGCTTCAGTACAGTCCCCCAGTTCACCCACCTGTCAATGGGTACCTGCCCTCTTTAGAGTCAGGGAAAGCAAAGCAGCTAGGGAGAGAAGATGGGCACCGCCCTCAATATGCTGGCCCCTAGAGAAGCTGAGGTTGTGACGCCTTGCTCCCCTGCGATTACATAGGTTATTAGATAACTTTACCTCTTTTTTTTTTTTTTTTTTTTTTTACCTAAAACATTTTGACGTTGGTCTGACCCCCTTCGCTTACATCAACAAACTAAAAAAAAAGAAGACATTTTAGCCTAGGGCAGACACAAACAAGTCAACCATAACTTGACCCCTCCCCCCTACTCCGCCACCACCAACCCCCCCACCCCCTCCCCCACCCCTGCCTTCCAGTTTTAAGTGTCCAGAGTTTTTAACCCCTCAGCTATTCAGCTATCAGCTAAATACCAAACACTTGTCTAATTCTTTCCAGACAGCCAAAACAAGGTAAGGTAGCGAATAACATTCCTTTGGTCGGATACAGCTGAAACATTTTCATCACAGGTAGATAGTAGTGGTAGTAGTAGATTCCAGATTCTGTGCGTCACAGGAAGAATATGTCGTCAACAAATCGTA
>CM060327.1:10661193-10663693 GCA_030674155.1 Stramonita haemastoma | reverse complement strand
ATGTATCCATTTCGGTTATATACTTTTCTTTTTCAAAAATAGTTTTAAAGTTTCTATAACCATCATATCGCTCACGGTTTCTAATGGTGCCTGCCCATTCCTGAGCAAACCAATCTACAAGTCTTTGTTTAAAGGCACGCAAAAACATTTTTATGTCTCCCTACACCTTGGTTTAACCAAATGATATTATACCCAGTAACACATAATTATTTCCCTGATTTTAGAGACCCAACATTGTTTACCTTTTTTTATCTAATTCTAACAACATATGATAAGCTTTATATGGTAATCTTTCAGAATTCATGTGTAGTGTTTAAACCAAAATCTTATGCATGCAACATATGTATTTACATACAGTGGGTACCTGCCAAGATCTCCATAAACCATCTTATTTGGTGTTCTGGCAGGCACACCTAAAAACCTTTTACAAGCAATTTAAATGTACTTTTTCTATATGTTCTAATCTATGCAGCCCCCAAATTTCAGCTGAATATAACAATATTGGTTGTATTTTAGTATCAAAAATTTTAAAGAATGATTTAACTGTCATTTCCTTGCACCTCTGGAAAACTTTGTTAAGCTGTATAACTGCTTTTTTGCCTTTAGTAACTAAATGCGATGTACCTCTCTTTGCGCTAATCATAGGTGTAAAGTTAAATCCCAAATAACAATAATTGTTCACTACATCTAATTTTTTATTATGAAAAAAACATTTTTCATGTTTTCCTAAGTATCCCCCTTTTCTAAATACCATAATCTTAGTTTTGTCTATGTTTACATTTAATTTCATATTTTCACAGCAAGTTTCTAAAACCCTTAATTGATTTTGTAAGCCTGAAGGTGTAGTTGACATTAATGCCACGTCATCAGCAAATAACAAAATAAACAACTCAAAAATATCTGGAAACATCTGAGCCCCATGCTTACCTTTTCCAGTCATAAGATTTGCTAACTGATTAATAAACATAGAAAACAATGTGGGGCTTAGAACACAACCCTGTCTTACTCCCACTGGTGTTTGAAACATATCAGTTAATTCAAAATTTGCTCGTGTACATGCTGATAATGAATTGTACATAGCTCTAAGTGATGCAAAAAACTTACCTTTTACACCTTGGCCTTTGATATAAAGTAATAACCTATCATGTTCAACTGAGTCAAAAGCCTTTTTGAAATCTACAAAGGCAACGTACAATTTTTCTTCCTTTTTTAGACATATAATTCTGAATAGTGGCATACAATGTAAATATATGATCAATTGTGGAATACTTTTGACGAAAACCTGCTTGACATTCCGAAATAACGTTATTGTTTTCTAACCAGTCATACAATCGAGCATTCAGTATTGTAGTGAACATTTAAGACATGCTTAAAAGAGGAGAGATGAAGAGAAGCTTGAGAATGAGAGAGAGAGAGAGAGGAGGAGAGAGAGAGAGAGAGAGAGAGAGAGGATGAGATGAGAGAGAGAGAGAGAGGAGAGAGGAGAGAGAGAGAGAGAGGAGAGAGAGAGAGAGCAAGCATAGATGAAGGAGACAATAGAAATATGTAGCTATTGACAGCCACAGGAGGCCATGGCCTTTCAGAAATAAAGTATTCGCATTCGCATTTGCTGTGTGTGTGTGTGTGTGTGTGTGTGTGTGTGTGTTGTGTGTGTGTGTGTGTGTGTGTGTGTGTGTGTGTGTGTGTGTGTGTGTGTCTGTGTCTGTGTCTGTGTCTGTGTGTCTGTGTCTGTGACTGTGACTGTGTCTGTGTGTCTGTGTGTCTGTGTCTGTGTTTATGTGTGTGTGTGTGTCTGTGTGTCTGTGTGTCTGTGTGTCTGTGTGTCTGTGTGTGTCTGTGTGTGTGTTTATGTGTGTCAGTGTGTCTGTGTATCTGTTTGTCTGTCTGTCTGTCTGTCTGTCCGTCTGTCCGTCTGTCTGTCTGTCTGTCTGTCTGTCTGTCTGTCTCTATCTCTGTCTCTCTCTGTCTCTCTCTGTCTCTCTGTCTCTGTCTTTCTGTCTCTATCTGTCTCTATCTGTCTCTCTCTGTCTCTCTGTCTCTGTCTCTGTCTCTGTGTCTCTGTCTCTGTCTGTCTGTCTGTCTGTCTGTCTGTCTGTCTGTCTGTCTGTCTGTCTGTCTGTCTGTCTGTCTGTCTGTCTGTCTGTCTGTCTCTCTCTCTCTCTCTCTCTCTCTCTCTCTCTCTCTCTCTCTCTCTCTCTCTCTCTCTCTCTCTCTCTCTCTCTCTCTTTGGAGATCGGGTTGGAAACTGTGCTTTGTTTTTCTTTTGTTTTTGTTTCGTCCTTGTGTTCCTATCTATCTATCTATCTATCTATCTATCTATCTATCTATCTATCTATCTATCTATCTATCTATCTATCTATCTATCTATCTATCTATCTATCTATCTATCTATCTATCTATCTATCTATCTATCTGTCTGTCTGTCTGTCTGTCTGTCTGTCTGTCTGTCTGTCTGTCTGTCTGTCTGTCTGTCTGTCTGTCTGTCTGTCTGTCTCTCTCT
>CM060327.1:10631193-10641193 GCA_030674155.1 Stramonita haemastoma | reverse complement strand
CCGATTTCACAGGCACGACCGAAACACAACACAACCGGCTGTGAGACGTCTGGACAATGGCCACCACACGAAAAAGGGACATCCTGTCTCACCTGCACATTCTCCTCCTTTCACCTTCACCTTATCCCGTATCTTGGGGCACTCACCCCTGAAGATTTTGCAACCAGCTTCCTCCTCATCCAGTCCTCGCACACGCGCAAATTTGAGCTTCTTCCGTAACAAGTCGAGACCAGTCCAGTCCACTCGGTCGCGTTCGTTTGCTGGACTTTGGACTGACTGCCCGTCACTATCCTACGGACGAAAGATCACTGGGCACCACACTTCTGATTGCATCCTGTCATTGCTAAATGGTAAAAAGTAGCCAAATAAAATAGAAAATAAAATATAGAATAGGGAATAAAATAAATGAAACGAAACCTAAATCATTTTCATTAAACGAAAACGTAGAGTAAGGAATAGTATAAAGATAGAACAAAAAATTCAAAA
The DNA here is from genome assembly GCA_030674155.1 of Stramonita haemastoma. NCBI lineage: Eukaryota > Metazoa > Mollusca > Gastropoda > Neogastropoda > Muricidae > Stramonita > Stramonita haemastoma. Next base: position 10,640,707 of record CM060327.1, on the reverse strand, counting down.
AATAAACCACAGAAAAAGTTAAAAAATAAACCAAAGAAATTAAAAAATAGGGAACTAAAAGTGCAAGAGATGACAGGAGCGCAATCTGGGTGACAGTGATCTTGGTGTCCGTAAACCCCCCCACCCCGCCCACCTACAGTGATCTTGGTGTCCGTAAAACACACCGGCCACACACTACAGCGATCTTGGTGTCCGTTAAACACCACACCACCACTACAGCGATTTTGGGTTTGAAACACACCACCTACAGCGATCTTGGTGTCCGTAAACACACCACCTACACGATCTTGGTGTCGTAAACATCACACCTACAGCGATCTTGGTGTCCGTAAACACCATCACCTACAGCGATCTTGGTGTCCGTAAACATCACCACCTACAGCGATCTTGGTGTCCGTAAACACCACCACCTACACAGGCTTTGAGACAGTGGTCACGAGGGATTGGGACTTTGTCACCTCTCACATGTTCACAGCATTTCCTTGGGCTTTTTCCTTCCCATACTTTATTCCACGCGGGTCCTAATCTGGTGAGTGGTCGTGTGGGTCATCTGTCTGTCCTCTTCTGTGGTGAGTCATCATGTGGGTCATCTGAGAGTCTTATCCTGAAAGACATCATGTAGATCACCTGGGAGCCGTCTGCTCCAAAATGAGGCCATCATCTTGAAAGCCGACATAAAAAAGGCTCCGAACGTGTAAGTATATAAGAAGTGTACAGCTGTAGTGGAAAACTGACTTCATCCAATGCTTGGGACGTGTAAGTATATAAGAAGTGTACAGCTATGGTGGAACGACTTTACTATACATGATTCAGGTATGGGGTGTTTAGCTAAGTCTTCGAGTAAAATATAGTTTTCTTCTGGTTAAGCGCGATATGTCATTAAGTTGGTTTTTTAATTGTACAGACTCTGTGTGTGTGTGTGTGTGTGTGTGTGTGTGTGTGTGTGTGTGTGTGTGCGTGCGTGCGTGCGTGCGTGCGCGCGTGTGTGTGTGTTTTGGTTTGTTTACTGCTTATTATATTGAGAGAATGCCTTCATGCTTGGAATTAAATCAGAAAAAAATGTACAGAAATAGTGTACTTGGTAACTTTGGGAATTGATTCGGAAAGAAATTTACCGAAATCATTTACTTGATTGATACCTTTAGTTTTGGAATTTATTCAGATACAAAGATGTGGAGAAATAGTGCACTTGATAACTCAGTTTCGGAAATTATGTAATCACTGGGCAATAACTATTTCTGTCGGGAACCGAGATAACCTTGTGGTTAGTGGACATCCCCCCCACACACACCACACGCACACACACACAAACACACACCACACACACACACACAACACACACACACACACACACACACACACACACACACACACACACACACAAACACACACACACACACAACACACACACACACCACACACACAACACACGCACATACGCGCACACACACACACACACTCACACACACACACACACACACACACACACACACACACACACACACACACACACACACACACACACACACACACACACACACACACACACACACACACACACACACGCTCACACAGTCTTACTGATGATGATGACTTTCTGCTTTCAGGGGCTGTGGGTCTGGAATGAATCAAAGGCCAGTAACCTGACCTGGCATATGTGAGGGCAGCAATATTTACCAGCCTTTTTCGAAAGGGGAGAGCAACAGTATCAGCAAGGCCCATAAACAAGATGGTCATCATGGTGGACATGAGGTATGCAACGCGATATATGTTCAGGGACATCATTAAAGACGACAGAGCCAATCGAGGACAGCATCAAAGATAACACAGCAAATCATCATTGACAACATCGAAGACGATACAAAAATCAGTGACATCGAAAACAACACGGCGAATAATCGAGAACAACATCGAGGACAGCACGGCAAATCGTTGAGGACAATATGGAGGACAACATGGCTAATCACCAAGACAACATCGAAAAAACCACAGTAAATCGTCGAGGACAACTTCAAGGACAAAACTGCAAATTATCCGAGGGCAACATCGAAGACACGTCAGCAGCAATGATAACATCGAGCACAACGAGGACAACATCGAAGGCAACACGGTGAATCATCGAAGACAACACGGTGAATCATCGAAGACAACACGGTGAATCATCGAAGACAACACGGTGAATCATCGAAGACAACACGGTGAATCATCGAAGACAACACGGTGAATCATCGAGGAAACATTGAGGACAACACGGCGAATCATCGAGGAAACATTGAAGACAACACGGCGAATCATCGAAGACAACACGGCGAATCATCGAAGACAACACGGCGAATCATCGAAGACAACACGGCGAATCATCGAAGACAACACGGCAAATCATCGAAGACAACACGGCAAATCATCGAAGACAGCACGGCAAATCATCGGACAACACGGCAAATCATTAAAGAAACATCGAAGACAACACGGCAAATCATTAAAGAAACATCGAAGACAACACAGTAAATCAAATAGGAGTGTTGCACACAAGAAAAAAGGAACAGTTCCACAGAAAGATTCCAGCCAGATTCCAGACTGAATTAGCCTCTAACCCCTTCTTGGGAGCACGGAGGATTTCAGTCAACAAAACGAACTGCAGCCTATAGAAGAAGTACCACATCGTTTCACAACCAGTGGGCAAATCAATATCAACCTCAACTGCATCGATTGTTTTTTGCAAGTTGCCCGAGTCAAAGTTGGTTTGATGTCAAGTGAATCTTCCAGTCAAGATTTCCGTGAAAAGGTATTGCTCCAGACAGAATAGGTACGTAACAGCCTGTAACATTAAGAAACAGTCTTTAGAGCAGTGACAATCCCAGGCGAATGTGATGGTTATTACGCCATAGACTGCATGCATCACCATACATAAGAGCGGCAACAAACCCAGATAAAGGTAAATCATTGTCAGTATTCTTAGAAAGCATTCCACACTCCACACCAGGGCAGTTATTGATCTAGTAGACGTTGGGGCATAAAATTTTATGAGAGAAAATCGTTCAAAAATGTTTCTTTAAATTTGGTCTGAGAAAAGAGATGTTTCGAAAATATAATGGTGCTTTACAATCTATAATTATGTAGAGGAGGCAAGGTAGACAAAACAAGTATGGTGTAAAAGGCATCTGGATTGTGGAGGCAATGGAGGTTTTTTTGATTGTTTCCATAGGCACTTTTAAACTTTGAGGTAATTTTTTCCCTTCCTTGCATTTACAAGGAATATTTTCTTATTTTTATCAACGTAAAATGGCCTGCAACCTCAACCCAGTGCAGCTTTATTCTGAAAGAAAAATGATTATGATGCCATTCAATGGATTTTTGTTCGAGGTCGATGGCATCAGCTCCTTAATTAACAGAATCAGGATGTGTTACATCATTATACAGGGAAAACTTGGCTACCTGACGTAAGCATACATGCGCACCAACACGTGCGTGAGTGTGATTTTGTTTAATGAATCTATTTGAAATAATGGACAGAAAATCTCTTCTCGTAATATATGACTGGTTGTAGTTTGTGGTGGTTTTTTTTTTTTTTTTTTTTTTTTTTTTTTTTTTTTTAATGATTTAGATGTGATTAATTGGGAAATGCTATCCCTTGATATAATATTATGCTTGTAGGGCAACAATAAGACAAAAATGGTGTGTTTTTTAAAAAAAAGTTTCTTTGAAAAATAAGTTAACAAAGTTATACAACTGCCACGTGGTACATGAAAGACATTTAGTGATTTATGTTTCGTGATTTTATTTAATCAATCGGATTGAAAGATAGTCTGAGACAATACCTCTAGACTGTCCTCGCCTTTATTGCATTTAAGATGCGAAATAATGCTTGAGGGCTTGGGGTACTTTTTAATTTTTTGGCGTGTGCTTTTTTTGTTGTTTTGGGCTGTTTTTCCAACTCAAATTAAAACAATTGGTTAAAGGAAAGAAACTCTTGGGTTTAAAAAATATCATCATATTTGTTAAAAGATTATTATTCGTGCATGTCATATTGTTGCGTTTAAGACGGGACATTTTTGTTTTTACACCGAGTGATTTTTTTTTTTTAATGAGATTTCATATGTTGAGAAAAAAAACGCTAGTCTTCAATATTCCTTGTAGGACTTGTGATAACCTGTGAAGTTTTTTTTGATTAAAAAAAAATCCATTAATCGGATTTTTTGGGGGATGGGGGGGGGGGGGGGGGAATGCTTGTCCCTATGTATCCTTTGGTGCCCCATAAATCCTTGTAGGACTCGCATTTTGTGATGTTTCGAGGCAGTTATTTGCTTTCTTTTTTTTATCAAACATAGATGATGGGTGCATATACAATAAGTTTGTAGTAGTAGTAGTAGTAGTAGTAGTAGTAGAGAGAGAGAGAGAGAGAGAGGAGAGAGAGAGAGAGAGAGAGAGAGAGAGAGAGAGGATATGGTACAATCAAGTTTCAAAGTATTGTGTACAAGGCTATGGGATACTCTACCATTGATATATCATTCCGAAATGCACGCAGTATACATAAAATATGCAAGTTAAATTAAATGACCGATTAAAAAAAATTAAGTGAAAGATTTTTTGTCCATACCTTACAAAACATAAGTGTTGAAATTTTTGCTAAATTTCTTTTATTATTTCGATGATAGTGGAATCAGCGCTCGTGTGATTTTATACATCCAGTCCCCTGTATATGCGGTTTAAAAAAAAAAAAAAGCCATCTGTTCGCACTGGTGCACAATAGTATACTCTGCCGAAAAAGGGAGCAGTTTTTTAACGTGTGCGCAAGGTGTTTGCGTGCGGTGAGTGTGTGTGTGTGTGTGTGTGTGTGTGTGTGTGTGTGTGTGTGTGTGTGTGTGTGTGTGTGTGTGTGTGTGAGTGTGTGTGTGTGAGTGTGTGTCTGTGAGTGTGTCTGTGAGTGTTGTGTGTGTCTGTGAGTGTGTGTGTGTGTGTCTGTGAGTGTGTGTGTGTGTGTGTGTGTGTCTGTGTGAGTGTGAGTGTGTGTGTGTGTGTGTGTGTGTGTGTGTGTGTGTGTGTGTGTGTGTGTGTGTGTGTGTGTAGGGGGAATGGGGTGGTAGTGAAGAGGGGACAGAACTTTTGGTAGGAGTTGTATTTTAAGGGAAAATGGTGTTCGGAGGATGAGGCAGAATACCCATGTTTGGATCAGTGGGGGGGGGGGGATAAGAGGAAAGAAGGTAGGGGTTGGGGTAGTTAGGTTTGATTATTTTCACGCGTTCCAATTTCGGTGTAGTTTTCACACGGTTCAATTTCGGTGTAGTTTTCACGCGGTTCAATTTTCGGTGTAGTTTTCACGCGGTTCAATTTCGGTGTAGTTTTCACAGTCCAATTTCGGTGTAGCTTTCTCGGGATCAATTTAGGCGAATTCCTTTTTTTTACCTGTCTTGTGTGGGTTATTTTAGGCGTAGTCCTTTCTTCCTCAAAAGGGAGAAAGTTTGTTTTAAAATGTCAAGGATTGGCTCATAAATAGTTTATTACAAAAAAAAAAAGATGGACACCAAATCCAGCAAAAACTGTTGATGTTGATAGGACTAGTAATTAAAATTGGTAAAACTTCTTCTGTGTTCACTGGCTATGCTAAATTTTTTAATTCGGTGATAAAAACGATCTACAGCATTGTGTCTAAAGCTACACACTATGGTATCACCTGTTCTTGTGTCCACATGCATGCATGCAGACAAGACCAGCTAGCGGACTGACAGCCCTTACCCCAACATTAACCGTTAACACTAACCTTAACCCTTGACAACTAAACTTTTACAGTTGCTCTAACCCTGGCCCCTCATGTGGACACAAATGGCAGGTAGATTCTTTAGTTTATGCTGACACTATGGCGAACCATTTTGTCTCGTATTGTTAGGGTGGTTGTAGAACTTTTTCTTTTTCGTCGTCGTCGAACTCTGACAGCAACTACTGTTGTCTGTCTATGTAAGCGAAAATGCGTTGCGCTGCCGTTAAGCGCCTGACAAGGCAGGCCCAGCGCATATGATTTCGGTGTAGGATAGAATCGCTATCGTTTTTGTCGTGTTTTTTTTTAATGGCAGGAAATTAGACCAAAAGTTAGAAAATAGACAAGAAGATGACAGGAAGAACAGGAGCAAGGCAGAAACGTAAGGGGAGAAATAAGGGAACTCCTAGCACAGAATTTCCAGATGATAGGGATACTATTTTTACTGACAGTTACCCCCCCCCCACTTTTTCTAATCCCAAAGGAGGGGGGGGGTGGAAGGGGAGGATAGGCGGTTACAATTTTAAGGAAGAGGTTAGGAAGGGGGAGGTGATTAGGATGTTTAGGTCTGTGGGAATACCTATGAAGACAATGTGTAAATGCCCATAGGAGATAGGTAGTCATCGATAGAGGATAGGTAGTCATTGATAGGGGATAGGTAGTCATGGATAGGGGATAGGTAGTCATGGATAGGGGATAGGTAGTCATGGATAGGGGATAGGTAGTCATGGATAGGGGACAGGTAGTCATGGATAGGGGACAGGTAGTCATGGATAGGGGACAGGTAGTCATGGATAGGGGATAGGTAGTCATGGATAGGGGATAGGTAGTCATGGATAGGGGATAGGTAGTCATGGATAGGGGATAGGTAGTCATGGATAGGGGATAGTAGTCATTCATATGGGATAGTAGTCATTCATATTGGGTAGGTAGTCATCGTAAGTTAGGAGAGGGGTTAGGTTAAGAAAATGCTTTTTTTAATATTTAAAAGAAACTTATGGGGTGCAGATTAAAAAAATGCAGTTTTATAATCGGAAATGGCAGATAGATGGAATTGAGAGGGTGGGGGAGGGGATGGAGGATGGTGAGAAGGGGGTGAGGGCAGGGGTGGGGGAGCGGCTGTTTTATAGGCCAGGGTGTTTAAGAGGAGCGGTAGAAAGTATGTTTAGGTCAGTAGGAATGAAAGGACTCTGTATGTGTGTGTGTGTGTGTGTGTGTGTGTGTGTGTGTGTGTGTGTGTGTGTGTGTGTGTGTGTGTGTGTGGTGTGTGTGTGTGTGATCAATTTTTCATATTTCGAAGACAACGAGAAAAACACTCGTGCGCGTTTTACATCCAGTCTACGTCTACATGCATTTTGCAAATTTTGTCATCAGTTCCCACATTCTCAAATTTGTATTTTGTCAGAAATGGAATAAGCACGTGTTTTTTTTACATCCAGTCTCCGTGTGTATGTGACGATGCAAATTCTGTGTCTATAGTTCGCAAATTTTGTCATTCGTCTCCACCAGCACACAAACACGCGCGCGCACGTGTGTGTGCATGTACAACAGGCATATCTACGGAATGGTATATCACTGGCATTCGAGTACCAGTTCATTAGATGTAGTGTGAAACCAGCCGGAAAAGGTGTGTGTGTGTGTGTGTGTGTGTGTGTGTGTGTGTGTGTGTGGTGTGTGTGTAGTGCGCGCGCGCGTGCGGAGGTTTTTTATGGCTTATTTAAGTGGAAAAAGCAGTCCGTTTATTATTTTTATTTTTTTTTTTTTTTTATTAGATTCAATGCAAGAAATATGATAGTATGTTTTTGTTTTTTTATGAGATTGAATGCAAGGAATACAATAGTAAATTTTTCGCGTTTATTATTTTTTTCATTAGATTGAATGCAAGGTCTGTTGATTTTGCTTTTTTTTGCATAGTCGAATCAAATACCATACAAAAAGAAATCTAGTCATGTACTGTCCTTTCACAAAGGCAGGAATCAAAATCAGAAATTATTTATCGCCAATTTGTTTACGTTATGGCAAATCCAAGTTTGTGTGTGTGTGTGTGTGTGTGTGTGTGTGTGTGTGTGTGTGTGTGTGTGTGTGTGTGTGTGTGTGTGTGTGTTTTAAAGAAATCTCTGTGAAATTGCTGGATTTGCAGCTGGAATCAAACTTTGACTTGTGAAGAATTCTTTTTTTAAATGATGAAGAGGTTGTATTGAAATGTTACATAAAAGTTGAAATGTTTCGATTTTAAAAATTGTGTACATTTTAAACAACCTTTTACGTTTGTTTCACAAATTCTGGTAGAAGAAAAACCTTTTTTTCCAAAGAAGAATAACAAGCTATGATTTTTACTCTCATGAAATGATGCATTGTAAACATATAACTTTGTCAGTTGCATGTTAAGATTTTTTTTATTTGCTTTGGGGTTGCAAGTATTATCAGGGATTCGTTGCTCTGTTAGTACACTTCATAAAAACTTTTTGCCTCATTCCCAGTTAAACTTGTTCTAGAATCTCAACTGTAAATGTACGATGGTATGGATAAAACTGCAAAGCAATTATATAACTGTTACAATAATTATGTGAGAGAAATTCCAAACTTGTCCATGTAAATGAGTGAAGAAAATGTTGCATGTTTTAGTTGCTGTTTTTGTTTTAGATATCATTTTTTGGTAAGAAATTTTTCCTGTATTTTATAACACCCCTATACAATGTTTTTATAAGTTTAGAAATCTAGTGGTGAGCACACACCAATGGCATTTGACTACCACAACTGACTTTCTTGAGAAAAATACGAGCTTTGTACAACTCCCTCGTTTTTAAAACTTGCAAGATGATGTATTGCACTTATTTATTCGGGGTGTTTTCTAGCTGTAAAAGATAACATGGCTAGAATTAAGATTTTGCCACCTTTGTGTGTTAAAAGCAGATTGGAGTTATGGTTGTTGTGGTCTGAGATATGCCAAAGGATAGTATGAGAATGTCAGTGGGTTGGTCATTGTGTCACTGCTGGTCAGAGCACTGGGAAAAGCCTACCTCCCCCTTCAGCCAAAACAGAAGCTGGAGTTTAGGGTTGGGTAGCCGGCTCGCAGCTGTAGTAAAATGATTAGACTTCAGGATGACGGAAAGGCATTGTCAAAACGATGCAAAGTACTACAAATGAGAAACAAGACCAAAATAAAAACAAAAAAATTGAGCAAGGTGTTTGTTCAAAGTTCTGTTTATGAATAACTGGGTGTTTGCAAGTGCGCACGATTTCGGATGCATTTGCATCTTTTTGTCTGTCTGTCTGTCTGTCTGTCTCTGTCTGTCTGTCTGTCTTGTCTGTCTGTCTGTCTCTCTGTGTCTGACTGTGCGTCCGTCTGTCCCTCTGTCTGTCTGTCTGTCTGTCTGTGTCTGTCTGTCTGTCTGCTCTCTCTCTCTCTCTCTCGCTCTCTCTCTCTCTCTCTCGCTCTCGCTCTCGCTCTCGCTCTCTCTGTGTGTATTATATTATAAAGTGTGACATCCATTTCTAGATTAATTTAAATGTACTATCTTAAACATTCGGATGAGACTATAAACCGAGGCCCCATGTGCGAACGCACAGAACATCTTGCGCACACGTTAAAACCCTGTTCCGCCTTTCGGAAGGGCAGGCCATCGTGTGCCGGTAGGAGCGGATGACAAAATTTATTTTTTTTAAAACCCAGCATGCACACAGGTGTTGCATCTCTGAGGGGAAAAAAATAATGGGTAGGTGCTGCACTTGTGGCGACGCGCTCTCCCCGGGGAGAGCAGC
>CM060327.1:10601193-10621193 GCA_030674155.1 Stramonita haemastoma | reverse complement strand
GCTGGCCCCTAGAGAAACTGAGGTCTCTGATGCCTCTCTCCCCTACGACCACATAGGTTATGGGACACCTTTACCATTTACCTTTTTAATATTATTGATGATGATTCATCCTTTATGAACATTCAGAAAAGCCACAAATTCGTCCTTCTGTCTCTGTCTTCTGTCTGCTCTGTCTGTCTGTCTGTCTGTCTGTCTGTCTGTCTGTCTGCCCGTCTGTCTGTCTGTCTGTCTGTCTGTCTGCCGTCTGTCCGTCTGTCCGTCTGTCTGTCTGTCTGTCTGTCTGTCTGTCTGTCTTCCTGCTCTCTCTCTCTCTCTCTCTCTCTCTCTCTCTCTCTCTCTTCTCTCTCTCTCTCTCTCTCCTCTCTCCTCTCTTCTCTCTCTCTCTTCTCTCCACAGTAAGTATATTTTATTCCTATTTCCAAATAAGCAACAAAAGAAGACTCATATACAACTCTTTTAAATACCAAGAGGTGAAACATAGAAGTAAAAGAGCAAAAACCCCTTTAAATTTCCTAATCCTGCCCCTTTCTTATTCTTTTTTCTGACGAATAAACCCGCCACCGGAAGTACTGGTTTAGCTCTGTGGCCTTTTGACGTCTGCATACGGCAATCTACCCAAAACAAGTACGAGAAAACATCAAATCAATACTGGGGTACAGCTAGCTGTGGGTACATTTTTTTTCTCTCTAACAGAAGGGCAGAAAAACAATGAAGGACACAAACTTAAACTAGCAATGACAAGCTTTTATTGCTGATCTTGTCGATGATGGTGGGCGTAGTGGTAGCGATAAGTATGGTTAAAGATGTATCCAATCTCAAGACCACTGATTTCAAACCCAAGATTTTTGCCTTCTGTTTCCCTCTCCTATCTGTCCCTGCCTTCAATATCTGATATCCCCTTCACCCTGCCAAAGTGTATAACCTTTATAAGTGTGTGCACGCGCGCACGCGCTCGCACGTGTGTGTAGCGCGTGTTTTATATAATTTTTATAAAAAAAATTCTTTTATATCGAGGATAATGGAGTAAGCACTAGTGTGCTTTATCATCCAGTCCCTGTGTGTACGCAGTTTTGTGAATCTTGTTCCCACCGGCACACAATGGCCTACTCTTACGAAAAGAGGCAGGATTAACGTGCGCGCAAAGATGTTCTGCGCGCGTTCGCACACGGGGCCTCGGTTTTGGTCTCATCCGAAAGACTTTTGGGGGAATTGGAGTCAGCACTGATGTTAACTCCAAGGAAAAAATCCCCTCCAACGGGAATCGAACCTAAAGACACACTATTTCAAATCCAAGATTTCCGCCTTCTGTTTCCTATCTGTCCCTGTCTTCAACATCTGAAATCCCCTTCACCCTGCCAAAGTGCATAACCTTTATAAGTGTGTGTGCACGCGCGCGCGCGGCGCGGCGATGTGTGTGTGTGTGTGTGTGTGTGTGTGGTGTGTGTGTGTGTGTGTGTGTGTGTGTGTGTGTGTGTGTGTTGTGTGTGGGGTGTGTGTGTGTGTGTACGCGTTCGAATTTGCTAACTATATTGTCATGATTGGTTGTGTGTTGTATAGGTCGAATGCAAGCGTTTGATTTGTTTTTGAAGTTATAGCGTTTATAAATCATGATTATCTTTTCTTTTTCTTTTTTTTCTTCTTATCTTCTTCTTCTTCTTTCTTACTTTCTTCTTCTCTCTTCTTTCCCCTTCCTCTTCTTCTCCTTCTTCTTCCTTCTTCTTCTTCTTCTTCTTCTTCTTCTTCTTCTTCTTCTTCTTCTTCTTCTTCTTCTTCTTCTTCTTCTTCTTCTTCTTCTTGGTGTTACGGATGTTGCTGCTGTTGTGTTACTGTTGATATTGTTGCTGTTGCTGCTGCTGCTGTTATTGTTGCTGCTGTTGCTGCTGCTATTATTGTTGTTGCTGTTGCTGCAGTTATTGGTGTTGCTGCTGTAATTGTTGTTGCTGCTTGTTGCTGGCTGAATATGTTGTTGCTGCTGTTGCTGCTGTTGTTGCTGTTGTTTCGTTGCATCTGCTATTATTCTTGTTGCTGCTGGTGCTGTTATTGTTGCTGCTGCCGCAGTTGTTGTTTCTGTTGCTGTTGTTGTTACTGCTGTTGTTGTTGTTGCTGTTGTTGCTGCTATTGTTGTCGATACTATTACCGTTGTTGTTGCTGCTGTTGTTGTTGTGCTGCTGCTGCTGTGATGATGATGATGTGGAGGAGGACGTGGAAGAAGATGAAGACAACAACGATGATGATGATCATGATGATGATGATGGTGTTGATAATAACGACCACGACAATGATGATGATGATGGCTGATGAGGACGATGATCCTTTCTTACCAACACAAATGTCTAATCTCCCGAAAGGCTGAACGGGTTTTAACGTGTGCAAGATATTCTGCATACGCGCGTCGTCACATAGTAGTAGTAGTAGTAGTAGTAGTAGTAGTAGTAGTAGTAGTAGTAGTAGTAGTAGTAGTAGTAGTAGTAGTAGTAGTAGTAGTAGTAGTAGTAGTAGGCACCCGTCAGTCTCGGAAGACTATGGAGTTGCGCTCTAGTCTTTAAGAGCGCAAGGCCTGGGTAAGTAAGTATGGAGGGCAAGCTGTTACCCATGCAGCAGACCACCCCCCTCTCCACGCCGCTGGAATGATCCATTGGAAAGGCCATGACCGATACGAATGGTTCCAGTACCGTCGCAGAAGCCGCCAGAACGTTGCCATTACAGCCCCGAGCCGCCCTGGGACTCCAACTCCCCGATTTTTCCTCATGGATGGTGTCTAAACACGACACCTGTGCATGCTCGGTTTATAGTCCCATCCAAAGGACTTTGGGGAAGTGGAGTCATACCGATGTTAACCCCAGTAAAGGAGGAATCCCTTTGAATGAAGCATCTCGGTTGTCTCTCTCAAACCTAGGCTTGATCCCAGGCTGTCAATATGCTAGCGCAACACTCTATCCACTAGCTAAACCCCCACCCCCCTCTTCTATTTTATGTTGCTTATGGATCTTTCCCCTCTTATCCCTTCTAAACCCTAATGACATTTTTTGTCCAACACATTTTCCGCCATTTCAGAGACAAAAAAGCTTACTTTTGAAAATGTCGAAAAGTTCTAAAGTATGTTTTGCTTTAAAAGTCATTGACCATTGGTGAAGATGCACTTACTGACTTTTTGACAACAGTAAAAAAAACCAAAAAAACAACCAAACAAACAAACCCAAAAACAACCACAAAACAACCAAACGAACAAACCAAAATAAGCGAAATAAGAATTTCTAAAAGAAAAGAAAAAAAAGAGACTTGAAGGATTGGCTTTGTTTTCTGCTGAGGTCTGTATACTGCAGTGCATCCCAAACAAAGTTAATGTGCTGGAACAGGAAATGAGCGAAGTGGTACTGCTGTGTCAATGAGTTTGTACTGTGTGTGTGTAATTCATGGTTTAAAAAGAGAGAGAGGGGAGGAAGGGAGGGAGGGAGGGAGAGGGAGAGAGGGAGAGAGAGAGGGAGAGAGAGAGAGAGAGAGAGAGAGAGAGAGAGAGAGAGAGAGAGAGAGAGAGAGAAGAGAGAAGAGAGAGAGAGAGAGAGAGAGAAGAGAGTGAGAGAGAGAGACAGACAGAGAAGAGACAGACAGACAGAAAGCAGACAGACAGAAGACAGAGAAGGAAGAGACAGAGACAGACAGAGAGACAGAGACAGAGAGGAGACAGACAGACGACAGACAACAAGAGACAGAGAGAGAGAGAGACAGACAGACAGACAGAGACAGACAGAGACAGACAGAGACAGAGAGAGAAGAGAAGGTTAATATGCAATGCGGTCATAAACAGTGACAACCGTTTTGCTGTCTGTTGTGTGTTTGTTGTTGTTATTGTTATTCAAATTCCTTGTTTTATTGCTTGATTTTGTTGTTATTATCGATATTCATTGACATATGTATTGTTGTTATTAGTATTGTCGCCTGTTTCGTTTCATTGTTTATGGTTTGGTTTGTTGTCGCTGTTTTGTTTTTTTGTTTGTCCATGTTTATTCCCATGCATGACACTCCAGGTCATCCAGAAGGTGCACTCTGACTCACTCATCCAACCGGGAATCACTGTCAGATTGAAATTGCACACTGAATGAGAAGTTTGCGAATATGACAAATTTCAAGTACCTGTACCTCGCCAAACAGGCGGCCATACTCCGACATCAGAGGATTTTTTTTCTCTCTTTTAAAGGAGAGTGCAGATTGTTATGTTGAGAGCTTATCATGGCTGAAGGCAATCTTAACACATTTTTTTAATAAAATAACAACATTTCAGTGTGGGCCTTGGTTATGAGCTGACATCAATAACTGGGGTCGTGGGATCGCCTAGTGGTCAGAACATTGCGCTGGCAAGTTGACGACCCGGGTTTGATTCCCGTTCGAGAGGATATTTCTTCTGGAGTTAACATCAGTGCTGAATCCACTCTCCCCAAAAGTCTTTCAGATGAGACTATAAACCGAGGCCCTGTGTGCGAACGTACGCAGAACATCTTGCGCACACGTTTAATCCTGTTCCGCTTTTCGTAAGAGTAGGCTATCGCGTGCCGGTGGGAACAGATGACAATATTTACACAACTGCATACACACGGGGACTGGATATGAAAAAGCACATGAATGCTTATTCCAATATCCTCGATATGAAAGAATGAATAAATAGATAATAAATAAATAAATAAATAAACAAATAAATAAAATTGACACAGTGTTTTGGCCTGAGCCAGACCAAATTTGATCCTTTATCTATTTATCCAATCCAAGTTTTCCCCTGTCTTTTTGTCCTTCAGATGAGAGTATAAACAAATGTCCCTCATGCAAACGCACGCAGAACAGATTGTGCAACTGTTAAAACCTGTTCTGCATTTGGGAAGAGTAGGCCATTTATGTCTGTGAGAACGGATATATTTTTTTTTTTTTACCAAACTGTGTGGAAACTGGATATAAAAAACACATGGAATGCTTATTCCAGTATCCTCGAAATAAAATTACACACACACACACAAACACACATACACACATAAGTCTATAGATATATTTAAGAGAGATAGATAGATAGATAGATAGATAGATAGATAGATAGATAGATAGATAGATAGATAGATAGATAGATAGATAGATAGATAGATAGATAGATAGATAGATAGATAGATAGATCATAATGTGTGAGCATGAACATTTGAGTGCGCTTCCCACGTATGGATTTATAAACAAACTTTTATCTTTCCAATTCTCTGGTCCTTTAAACTATAACAGCTTTTTCCATTTGAAAATGGATATTACGCAATCGATAAAATAATCTTTCAATATTTAGGTCCTCCCAATATGGCAGAACGACAAAAAATGAAAAAAAGACTTCAGAACACGTATCAACATGCAACACCTAAAAACTGTTCTCACGACAAAAAAAAGACACTGGATGATATATAGCCGATTAGTAAAATTTCAACAACTAACAATTAACCCTCTGTGTAATGTGACTCACGATCAGGCGTAGAGTCACACAGAATAATCACAGGATGTTTTTCTCAAAGCTGCTCTTTCACAGTAACCTCGAGTATGTTTACGTGTTCAATTCTCTAAAACTCCATTTGGAGAATCTTGTCTTGAACAGCGAATCGCGTGCCGTTCACAGCTATTTTGCGTGTAAAGAGAAGACAGTGGGGTTTCGCAGTGACGCAAACAGACACAGTAAACTAATCCCCATAAAGAAAAAAAACACCAATTCTCCGACCCCAGCCTGTCACGATCGATTTTTTTTTTTTTTTTTTTTTTTTTTTTTTTACAAGGATCAATTTACTTTAAAACAAGCAAACATAGACCGTTTTTTAACCGTGCTGAAATCAAAACCTCCTGTTAGCATCTAAAAGAACAACAACAAAAACACCTGCTGGTTTTGGTGTTTTTGTTTTTTTAACTTGACATGATTTGGGATCATTTTTAACTGATTTGGAAGACAGGATAGCTCAGTGGTCAGAGCACTCCCTTTCCCCAAGCTAATGTTAAGCACATCGAGTGTGGTTACCCAGTGGATGGGTGACCGTTTGTCGCGCCTTGGCTTCAGTACAGTCCCCCAATTCACCCAGCTGTCAATAGGCACCTGCCCTCTTTAGGGTCAAAGAAGGTAAACCAGCCAGGAGAGGTGTTCTGTGGTGTTTGATTTGTTTTCTTTTTATGATTTGGGGGTGTCTCTATTTAGTATTATGCTTGTTTATATATGTTTTATTTTCTGGTGTTATGCTTGTAGATTTACGATGCACTCGTGATTTGTTGACTCGAGATCTAATCTCGTTCAAGAGGATTTTTCCTCTGGAGTTAACATCAGTGCTGACTCCACTCCCCTCAAAAGTCCTTCGGATGAGACTATAAACTGAAGTTCCGTGTGCGAACGCACGCAGGACATCTTGCGCACACGTAAAAACTCGTTCCGCTTTTCGAAAGAGAAGAGCACTGTGTGCCGGTGGGAACGAATGACAAAATTTACAAAAGTGCACATTCAGAGGGACTGGATAAAAGACAAACAAACACATGAGTGCTTATTTTATTATTATCGAAATAAAAGAATAAGAAAAAAACAACTGAATAAATAAGGATGACTCGTAAGACCTGTCTTCGTCTACATGTTGATCTTTGTGGTCCAAAAACCATTTTTTCACTGATTTTGTTCTTTCCTTCATTCATTCATTCACACACACACACACACACACACACACACACACACACACACACACACACACACACACACACACACACACACACGCACACACACACACACACACGTACACACACACACACACACACACACCGCGCGCGCCGCTTATCCGCCTCACCCCCCCCCCCCCCCCCCAGTATCTTTCAACTCCAAACCAATATCAATTCAAATTACCTCATAGACCAAACCAGGATAATTAAAACAACAAAAACAGAGTTTAAAAAAAAAACACAACATATTCCCAACAGTTGTAGGATACATTTCTACGACAAGAACAACATCAAAAACACAGAAAAGAAGGCCAATTAATCGAGAGAGAGAGAGAGAGAGACAGACAGAGAGACAGAGAGACAGAGAGACAGAGACACAGAGAGAGACAGAGACAGAGAGAGAGACAGAGACAAAGATACACAGAAAGACACAGAAGATACAGAGAGAGAGAGAGACAGAGTGAGACAGAGAGAGAGACAGAGAGAAAGAGACAGAGAGACAGAGAGAGAGACAGAGAGACACAGAGAGAGAGAGACAGAGAGACAGAGAGAGCTCTCAAGAAAAGTGGCAACGTGTTAGCAAGACTGGTCGATATCCTACAATCCCAGCGACTGGATTAAACGTGGAGAAATTTACAGCCTAGTTTTTCCTGCTGTCTCTCTCACGCACACGCACACACACACACGTCCACATACTCAAACACATACACACAGATACGTACGCACGCACGCACGCACGCACACACTCACTCACACACTCACACACACACACATTCACACACACACACACACACACACACACACACACACACACACACACACACACACACACACACACACACACACACACACACACACACACACACACACACACACACACACACACACACACACACACACACTCCCAGCAACTGGATGAAACGTGGGAAATTTACAGATTAATTTTCCTGCTGTCTCTCTTTCTTCTTTTGCTGTCTAGCCCTCTGGTCTGAATGGTTCAATTTTTATATTTGTTGGGTTTTTTTTCTATTCTGCGATTCGGTTAAAGGAAGACACAACTTCTTTTTTACATTTCTGCCCTCACAAGACACTCATGGCTTGTATCTGCTGAAGCCTTTATTTTTCTTTTATTTTTGGGCTTGATAAGGAAAAACAAACACACTCTTGTGCTTTAATCTAATACCTTCAGTAAATCAAATTTCGTTATCCTTACCTGACTCGACTGACTTACTTGACTCACTGACATACCTAACTGATGGACTGAACTCATTGACTTACTGATTTGACTGACTTACCTTATTTACTCACTTGGCTGAATACCTGACTTACTTGACTGACTTACATGACTGACTGACTTACCTGGGATAGGGATAGCCTAGTGGTCAGAACATTGCGCTGGCAATTTGACGACCCGAGTTCGATTCCCGTTGGAGGGGATATTTCCCCTAGAGTTAACATCAGTGCTGACTCCCCTCTCCCCAAAAGTCTTTCGGATGAGACTGTAAACCGAGGCCCCTTGTGCGAACGCACGCACAACATCTTGCGCACACGTTAAATCCTGTTCCGCTTTTCGTAAGAGTAGGCCATCGTGTGCCGGTGGGAACAGATGACAATATTTACACAACTGCATACACACGGGGACTGGATGAAAAAAAAACACATGAGTGCTTATCCCATTATCCTCGATATAAAAGAATGAAAAGAAAAGAATGAAAATATAATTTTTTTTAAAACCAGACTGATTTACCTGACTTCAGTTGTGCTGCACTTCAGATTCAGAGAACATTATTTTGTATTAGTTCATAAACAGACATTGTGGCAGGTGCACCTGACAACATGCATCATAACTCACACCTGGCAATCAGTGGGTGAGACGCCTACGTGTATGAATGTTTTCAGGTACCTCACCATAATATAGGCAGCCCTACTCCGACTTCTGATAAGCTATTCATAGGAGATATAAAGCAAAAAACACCTCTCACTGATTAGTGCTAATATCACCAAGCGTGAATAGACTTTAGTTTAAACTACACAACAACAACAACAACAACACTGATTGGTGGAGAAAGGTGTCCGTCATCATACAGACAGGTGTCCGTCATCATACAGACAGGTGTCCATCATCATACAGACAGGTGTCCATCATCATACAGACAGGTGTCCGTCGTCATACAGACAGGAGTCCGTCATCATCATACAGACAGGTGTCCATCATCATACAGACAGGTGTCCATCATCATACAGACAGGTGTCCATCATCATACAGACAGGTGTCCATCATCATACAGACAGGTGTCCGTCATCATACAGACAGGAGTCCGTCATCATCATACAGACAGGTGTCCATCATCATACAGACAGGTGTCCATCATCATACAGACAGGTGTCCGTCATCATACAGACAGGAGTCCGTCATCATCATACAGACAGGTGTCCTTCATCATACAGACAGGTGTCCTTCATCATACAGACAGGTGTCCTTCATCATACAGACAGGTGTCCATCATCATCATCATACAGACAGGTGTCCATCATCAGACAGACAGGTGTCCGTCATCATCATACAGGCAGGTGTCCATCATCATACAGACAGGTGTCCATCCTCATACAGGCAGGTGTCCTTCATCATACAGACAGGTGTCCTTCATCATACAGACAGGTGTCCATCATCATCATCATACAGACAGGTGTCCATCATCAGACAGACAGGTGTCCGTCATCATCATTCAGGCAGGTGTCCATCATCATACAGACAGGTGTTCGTCATCATCATACAGACAGGTGTCCATCATCATACAGACAGGTGTCCGTCATCATCATACAGACAGGTGTCCGTCATCATACAGACAGGTGTCCATCATCAGACAGACAGGTGTCCATCATCATCATCATACAGGCAGGTGTCCATCATCAGACAGACAGGTGTCCATCATCATCATCATACAGGCAGGTGTCCATCATCATACAGACAGGTGTCCATCATCATCATACAGGCAGGTGTCCGTCATCATACAGGCAGGTGTCCATCATCAGACAGACAGGTGTCCGTCATCATACAGACAGGTGTCTGTCATCATGCTATATGGTTCTGACAAGCGACAATCAGCTACCACAGACAATCAGCTGCCACAGGCAAGGCAATCAGCTGCCACAGACAATCAGCTGCCACAGACAATCAGCTGCCACAGACAATCAGCTTCCACAGGCAAGGCAATCAGCTTCCATTGGCAAGGCAATCAGCTTCCATTGGCAAGGCAATCAGCTTCCATTGGCAAGGCAATCAGCTTCCATTGGCAAGGCAATCAGCTTCCATTGGCAAGGCAATCAGCTTCCATTGGCAAGGCAATCAGCTTCCATTGGCAAGGCAATCAGCTTCCATTGGCAAGGCAATCAGCTTCCATTGGCAAGGCAATCAGCTTCCATTGGCAAGGCAATCAGCTTCCATAGACAATACATTGTCATGGACAAACAGTGCATTTCAAATTTGATACCTAGAGTCCTCAAGTCTCATATTGGATTTTTGAAACAACTTTTTTCTTTCTATTCAGGATGAAGATATCCTTTACAGTCCCTGTGGCCATGTGCGTGCCTACCTGCAAATGCTGGAATCCCTTCGGGTTACAACTTGTACTTTTTGTCAGGCCATTTCGATATTTGCAATACAAGCACAAAAAAGATACTTACAAACTTTTCACCCCCTCCCTCCCTTTCTTCTCATTTTTCTCCGCCACCTCATCTCCTCCCCGTGCAGTCTGAGGCCTGTATCTCTGGTTGATTGGCTTTATTTTTCGTTTAAATTCCTCCAAAAGACATCAGTCTACGTCGTTCTGATATCAATTTCCCTTTTGTATCTAGATTCATTATAATTATGACACTGTTGAATTGTACTTCTAGCCATGTTTAAAGTACGATAAGTAATTAGCATCTTTAGGAAGGAAGATTTTGTTTTCGAGTCAACGACTGTGCAGACCTGCAAGTGCCTTCATCTCATTGGTTTGGAGGCTGTATTTTTCGCCTGTTCCTGAAATTTGATATGATCTCTACGGCTCCAGAGCAAGACATGTTTGGGTTTTTCCGTTTTCAAATTATTGCACTTTAGACGATATGGAATAAAAAATATATATAAAAAAGATAGAAAAACATTACACAAGATGTTTCACGTAATTAACATATATATATATATATATATATATATATATATATATATATATATATATATATATAATATATATATATATATATATATATATATATATATATATATATATAATATATATATATATAATTCATTCGATCATTTTCCTGGTTATCGTGATTATCATTATACCTGCAGGTTTTGAGAGGGGGGGGGGGGGGGTAGGGTATCATTAACATTGACTTAATGTGAACGATTGCAACACCACCGAATGAGGAAAGGCGTTCCCACAACCTATCTGATAGTCAGGGGAGGAGGGGTCAAAGACCTCACATTCTCTCATATGTCTGTCCGTCGTGTTCGATGATGACCTCCAAAACAGCAGAGGAGGCAGCTGCTGTTTCGGACACTGGGCAGAAATCTCATTATAGTGAAGATGCCTTGCCCACAGCACCCCCCCCCCCCCCCCCCCCACTCTCGCGGCCAAGAGGGCATAAGGACAGTCAGCGTTGGAGATGTTCTCCAAAGGCCAACTAGCCCCCAAGGCTGCAGCACATAAGGACTGTGCAAGTCAAGCCTCCTAGTCAGAGAGTCATGGTCGATCACAAAAGACTATGCTGTAAAGTGGAATTCCATGAGTGGGAAAGAAAGCCACTGATCATACAGCCTCTCACTTTGCTGTCGCCCGCAGCGTCAATGGTTTAATCAAGAACTGTGATAAAGCCCAGGCACTGAAGGCATTCAGATTCTCTAGAAGGGGGGGGGGACATTCTGAGGGGGCAACATTTTGTAGGGACTTTGACGATCTTCAAGGCCAGCTTGTAGTGCAGATCTGCTGTGCCTTAATCCATGCCCCCCGCCTTCATTCGATCGAAATCAAATGTTTTTATTATTTTTATTTATTTCTTTATTCATTTATTTATTTATTTTATACCACTTTATGTCACAGCAGATTTCTCTGCGTGAAAGTCGGGCTGCTCTCTCCGGGGAGAGCGCGTCGCCACAAGTGTAGCGCCACCCATTACTTTTTTTCCTGTCTGCATCTATATTTGTTTTCCTCTCAGAGTGGCTTTTTTCTACAGAACTTTGCCAGGGACGAGTCTTTTGTTACCGTGGGTTCTTTTACGAGCGCTAAACAAGGATGTGTAACACACGGGACCTCGGTTTATCATCTCATCCAGACCGCCACTCATGGTCTAATGGATGGGGGAAAAGTTTCGGGCCCAAACGGGATTTGAACCACCGCCCACTCCAACCCGGACTTTTCGCTTTCTACGCAGGCGCTTTACCTCTAGACCACTGATCCATTCAAGCTTGCGACATTTAAATTCTCAAAGTTTGGGGAAGACACACATAACCCACTTCCCATTCTTTCACATTTCTGCATTCTGTTTAGCTAGGTGCTAGTGCACAAAAGAGCCAGATGATTATTTCCTAGGTAGGTGTGGCGGTAATGCATATGGGTTATTGACTCTGACATTTTATTTTGTAATAACATTTTGCAGAACAGTCTGATTTTCAATTTTTATAATTGAACAGCCTTTTCATCTATCTATCTATCTATCTATCTATCTATCTATCTATCTATCTATCTATCTATCTATCTATCTATCTATCTATCTATCTATCTATCTATCTATCTATCTATCTATCGATCGATCCATCCATCCATCCATCCATCCATCCATCCATCCATCCATCCATCCATCCATCCATCTATCTATCTATCTATCTATCTATCTATCTATCTATCTATCTATCTATCTATCTATCTATCTATCTATCTATCTATCTATCTATCCCTTAGTCTGGCGACTGCGGGGGCACCCCTGAAGACTTGACAACCAGTTCCCTCCATTCCTCTCTCTGTTCTTCCTTTCTCAAAGTTTTGTTGAGTTCTAGGCCTGTCCATTCGCTGATGTTGTCCTCCCATCTCTTCCTTGGTCTGCCTCTTTTTCTTTCCCCTCGGACAGTGCCTTGCAGTATTGTTTTTGCTAGTCCTTTTGATCTTGTGACATGCCTGCACCATTCAAGTTTACGCTTTACGATTGATAGAAGGTTTTGTGTGGGACCAATGGTCCCCCCAGCCCCCTCCCCCCCCCCCCCCCCCCCCGATTGATCTTTTATATAGCAGATTAGTAAAATTTCAACAACCAACAATAAACCTTTGGTGTAATGTGACTCACGATGAGGCGTAGGATCACACAAGATAATCACAGGATGTTTTTCTCAAAGCTGCTCTTTCACAGTAACCTCGAGTATGTTTACGTGTTCAACTCTCTAAAACTCCATTTGGAGAATCTTGTCTTGAACAGCGAATTGCGTGCCGTTCACAGCCATTTTGCGTGTAAAGAGAAGACAGTGGGGTTTCGTGAGTGACGCAAACAGACACAGTAAACTAATCCCCATAAAGAAAAAAAACACCAATTCTCCGACCCCAGCCTGTCACGATCGAATTTTCTTTTTTTTTTCTTTTTTTCTTTTTTTTTTTTTACAAGGATCAATTTACTTTAAAACAAGCAAACATAGACCGTTTTTAATCGTGCTGAAATCAAAACCTCCTGTTAGCATCTAAAAGAACAACAACAAAAACACCTGCTGGTTTTGGTGTTTTTGTTTTTTTAACTTGACATGATTTGGGATCATTTTTAACTGATTTGGAAGACAGGATAGCTCAGTGGTCAGAGCACTCCCTTTCCCCAAGCTAATGTTAAGCAGCATCGAGTGTGGTTACCAAGTGGATGGGTGACCGTTTGTCGCGCCTTGGCTTCAGTACAGTCCCCAAGTTCACCCAGCTGTCAATAGGCACCTGCCTTCATTAGGGTCAGGAAATTAAATCAGCAATTGAGAGGTGTTCTGTGGTGTTTGATTTGTTTTCTTTTTATGATTTGGTGGTGTCTCTATTTAGTATTATGCTTGTTTATCTATGTTTTATTTTCTGGTGTTATGCTTGTAGGTATACGATGCGCTCGTGATCTATTGACTCGGCATCTAATCTCGTTCAAAAGGGTTTTTTTTCTCTGGAGTTAACATCAGTGCTGACTCCACTCCCCTCAAAAGTCCTTCGGGTGAGACTATAATCTGAGGTCCCTTGTGCGAACGCACGCAGAACATTTTGCGCACACGTAAAAACTCGTTCCGCTCTTCGGAAGAGAAGAGTACTGTGTGCCGGTGGGAACGAATGACAAAATTTACAAAACTGCACAGACAGAGGGACTGGATAAAAAACAAACAAACACATGAGTGCTTATTTTATTATCATCGAAATAAAAGAATAAAAAAGCAACTGAATAAATAAGGATGACTCGTAAGGCCTGTCTTTGTCTACATGTTGATCTTTGTGGTCTAAAAACCATTTTTTCACTGATTTTGTTCTTTCCTTCATTCACACACACACACACACACACACACACACACACACACACACACACACACACACACACACACACACACACACACACACATACACACACACACACACACACACACACACACACACACACACACACACATACACACACGCGCGCGCGCGCGCTTCTCCGCCTCCCCCCCCCCCCAGTATCTTTCAACTCCAAACCAATATCAATTCAAACGACCTCATGGACCAAACCAGGATAATTAAAACAACAAAAACAGAGTTTAAAAAAAAGCCAAAACATATTCCCAGACAGTTGTAGGATACATTTCTACGACAAGAACAACATCAAAAAGACAGAAAAGAAGGCCAATTTAATCGAAAGAGAGACAGAGAGAGAGAGACAGAGAGAGAGAGAGAGAGAGAGAGAGAGAGAGAGAGAGAGAGAGAGAGAGAGAGAGAGAGAGAGAGAGAGAGAGAGAGAGAGAGAGAGAGAGACAGAGAGAGAGAGAGAGAGAGAGAGAGAGACAGACAGACAGACAGACAGACAGACAGATGGACAGACAGACAAACAGACAGACAGACAGACAGACAGGCATAGAGAGAGACAGACAGACAGAGACAGAGAGAGAGACAGAGAGACAGAGAGACAGAGAGAGCTCTCAAGAAAAGGTGGCAACGTGTTAGCAAGCCTGGTCGATATCCTACAATCCCAGCGACTGGATTAAACGTGGAGAAATTTACAGCCTCATTTTCCTACTGGCTCTCTTTCCTCTTCTGCTGTCTAGCCCTCTGGTCTGAATGGTTCAGTTTTTATATTTGTTGGGTTTTTTTTCTATTCTGCGATTCGGTTAAAGGAAGACACAACTTCTTTTTTACATTTCTGCCCTCACAAGACACTCATGGCTTGTATCTGCTGAAGCCTTTATTTTTCTTTTATTTTCCGGCTTGATAAAGAAAAAAACCCATACCCTTGTGCTTAATTTAATACCCTCATTAAATCAAACATCGTTATCCTTACCTGACTCGACTGACTTACTTGATTCACTGACATACCTAACTGATGGACTGAACTGATTGACTTACTGATTTGACTGACTTACCTTATTTACTCACTTGGCTGAATACCCGACTTACTTGACTGACTTACATGACTGACTGACTTACCTGGGGATAGGGATAGCCTAGTGGTCAGAACATTGCGCTGGCAATTTGACGACGCGAGTTCAATTCCCGTTGGAGGGGATATTTCCCCTTGAGTTAACATCAGTGCTGACTCCACTCTCCCCAAAAATCCTTCGGATGAGACTTTAAACCGAGGCCCCTTGTGCGAACACACGCAGAACATCTTGCGCACACGTTAAATCCTGTTCCGGTTTTCGTAAGAGTAGGCTATCGTGTGCCGGTGGGAACAGATGACAATATTTACACAACTGCATATACACGGGGACTGGATGAAAAAAAGCACATGAGTGCTTATCCCATTAT
The DNA here is from genome assembly GCA_030674155.1 of Stramonita haemastoma. Classification (NCBI taxonomy): domain Eukaryota; kingdom Metazoa; phylum Mollusca; class Gastropoda; order Neogastropoda; family Muricidae; genus Stramonita; species Stramonita haemastoma. The sequence goes on along the minus strand of CM060327.1, from coordinate 10,605,516 downwards.
CCTCGATATAAAAGAATGAAAATAAATTTTTAAAAACCTGACTGATTTACCTGACTTCAGTTGTTCTGCACTTCAGATTCAGAGAACACTACTTTGTATTAGTTCATAAACAGAAACTCTGGCAGGTGCAGCTGACAACATGCATCATAACTCACACCTGGCAATCAGTGGGTGAGACGCGTACGTGTATGAATGTTTTCAGGTACCTCACCATAATATAGGCAGCCCTACTCCGACTTCTGATAAGCTATTCATAGGAGATATAAAACAAAAAAACACCTCTCACTGATTGGTGCTAATACCACCAAGTGTGAATAGACTTTAAATTAAACTACAACAACACTGATTGGTAGAGAAAGGTGTCCGTCATCATACAGACAGGTGTCCGTCATCATACAGACAGGTGTCCATCATCATACAGACAGGTGTCCATCATCATACAGACAGGTGTCCGCCATCATACAGACAGGTGTCCATCATCATTCAGACAGGTGTCCATCATCATACAGACAGGTGTCCATCATCATACAGACAGGTGTCCGTCATCATACAGACAGGTGTCCATCATCATACAGACAGGTGTCCATCATCATACAGACAGGTGTCCATCATCATACAGACAGGAGTCCGTCATCATCATACAGGTGTCCGTCATCATACAGGCAGGTGTCCGCCATCATACAGGCTGGTGTCCGTCATCATACAGACAGGAGTCCATCATCATCATACAGACAGGTGTCCATCATCATACAGACAGGTGTCCATCATCATACAGACAGGTGTCCATCATCATACAGACAGGTGTCCATCATCATACAGACAGGTGTCCATCATCATACAGACAGGTGTCCATCATCATACAGACAGGTGTCCATCATCATACAGACAGGTGTCCGTCATCATCATACAGCAGGTGTCCGTCATCATACAGACAGGTGTCCATCATCATAACAGACAGGTGTCTCATCATCATACAGGCAGGTGTCCGTCATCATACAGACAGGTGTCCTTCATCATACAGACAGGTGTCCATCATCATCATACAGACAGGTGTCCATCATCAACAGACAGGTGTCCATCATCATCATACAGACAGGTGTCCATCATCATCAGACAGACAGGTGTCCATCATCATCATACAGGCAGGTGTCCATCATCATAACAGACAGGTGTCCATTCATCATCATACAGACAGGTGTCCATCATCATCATACAGGCAGGTGTCCATCATCATCAGACAGACAGGTGTCCATCATCATCATACAGGCAGGTGTCCATCATCATACAGACAGGTGTCCATCATCATCAGACAGACAGGTGTCCATCATCATCATACAGGCAGGTGTCCATCATCATCAGACAGACAGGTGTCGATCACATCATACAGCGTGTCCATCATCATACAGACAGGATGTCCGTCATCATCATACAGCAGTGCGTCATAACAGGAGGTGTCCGTCATCAGACAGACAGGTGTCCGTCATCATACAGACAGGTGTCTGTCATCATGCTATATGGTTCTGGTACTGGAACAAGCGACAATCAGCTGCCACAGACAATCAGCTGCCACAGGCAAGGCAATCAGCTGCCACAGACAATCAGCTGCCACAGACAATCAGCTTCCACAGGCAAGGCAATCAGCTTCCATTGGCAAGGCAATCAGCTTCCACAGGCAAGGCAATCAGCTTCCATTGGCAAGGCAATCAGCTTCCATTGGCAAGGCAATCAGCTTCCATTGGCAAGGCAATCAGCTTCCATTGGCAAGGCAATCAGCTTCCATTGGCAAGGCAATCAGCTTCCATTGGCAAGGCAATCAGCTTCCATTGGCAAGGCAATCAGCTTCCATTGGCAAGGCAATCAGCTTCCATAGACAATACATTGTCATGGACAAACAGTGCATTTCAAATTTGATACTTAGAGTCCTCAAGTCTCATATTGGATTTTTGAAACAACTTTTTTTTCTATTCAGGATGAAGATATCATTTACAGTCCCTGTGGCCATGTGCGTGCCTACCTGCAAATGCTGGAATCCCATCGGGTTACAACTTGTACTTTTTGTCAGGCCATTTCGATATTTGCAATACAAGCACAAAAAAGATACTTACAAACTTTTCACCCCCTCCCTCCCTTTCTTCTCATTTTTCTCCGCCACCTCATCTCCTCCCCGTGCAGTCTGAGGCCTGTATCTCTGGTTGATTGGCTTTAGTTTTCTTTTCAATTCCTCCAAAAGACATCAGTCTACGTCGTTCTGATATCAATTTCCCTTTTGTATCTAGATTCATTTTAATTATGACACTGTTGAATTGTACTTCTAGCCATGTTTAAAGTACGATAAGTAATTAGCATCTTTAGGAAGGAAGATTTTGTTTTCGAGTCAACGACTGTGCAGACCTGCAAGTGCCTTCATCTCATTGGTTTGGAGGCTGTATTTTTCGCCTGTTCCTGAAATTTAATATGATATCTACGGCTCCAGAGCAAGACATGTTTGGGTTTTTCCGTTTTCAAATTATTGCACTTTAGACGATATGGAATAAAAAATATATATAAAAAAGATAGAAAAACATTACACAAGATGTTTCACGTAATTAACACACACACATATATATATATATATATATATATATATATATATATATATATATATATATATATATATATATATATATATATATATATATATATATATAATTCATTCGATCATTTTCCTGGTTATCGTGATTATCATTATACCTGCAGGTTTTGAGAGGGGGGGGGGGGGTAGGGTATCATTAACATTGACTTAATGTGAACAATTGCAACACCACCGAATGAGGAAAGGCGTTCCCACAACCTATCTGATAGTCAGGGGAGGAGGGGTCAAAGACCTCACATTCTCTCATATGTCTGTCCGTCGTGTTCGATGATGACCTCCAAAACAGCACAGGAGGCAGCTGCTGTTTCGGACACTGGGCAGAAATCTCATTATAGTGAAGATGCCTTGCCCACAGCACCCCCCCCCCCCCCCCCCCCCACTCTCGCGGCCAAGAGGGCATAAGGACAGTCAGCGTTGGAGATGTTCTCCAAAGGCCAACTAGCCCCAAGGCTGCAGCACATAAGGACTGTGCAAGTCAAGCCTCCTAGTCAGAGAGTCATGGTCGATCACAAAAGACTATGCTGTAAAGTGGAATTCCATGAGTGGGAAAGAAAGCCACTGATCATACAGCCTCTCACTTTGCTGTCGCCCGCAGCGTCAATGGTTTAATCAAGAACTGTGATAAAGCCCAGGCACTGAAGGCATTCAGATTCTCTAGAAGGGGGGGGGGGGACATTCTGAGGGGGCAACATTTTGTAGGGACTTTGACGATCTTCAAGGCCAGCTTGTAGTGCAGATCTGCTGTGCCTTAATCCATGCCCCCCGCCTTCATTCGATCGAAATCAAATGTTTTTATTATTTTTATTTATTTCTTTATTCATTTATTTATTTATTTTATACCACTTTATGTCACAGCAGATTTCTCTGCGTGAAAGTCGGGCTGCTCTCTCCGGGGAGAGCGCGTCGCCACAAGTGTAGCGCCACCCATTATTTTTTTTCCTGTCTGCATCTATATTTGTTTTCCTATCAGAGTGGCTTTTTTTCTACAGAACTTTGCCAGGGACGAGTCTTTTGTTACCGTGGGTTCTTTTACGAGCGCTAAACAAGGATGTATAACACACGGGACCTCGGTTTATCATCTCATCCAGACCGCCACTCATGGTCTAATGGATGGGGGAAAAGTTTCGGGCCCAAACGGGATTTGAACCACCGCCCACTCCAACCCGGAATTTTCGCTTTCTACACAGGCACTTTATCTCTAGACCACTGATCCATTCAACATTTAAATTCTCAAAGTTTGGGGAAGACAAACATAACCCAGTTCCCATTCTTTCACATTTCTGCATTCTATTCAGCTAGGTGTTAGTTTACAATAGAGCCAGATGATTATTTCCTTGGTAGGTTTGGCGGTGATGCATATGGCTTATTTCACACGCTGTAACCTGGGAAAAAGATGCGTACAACTAGAACAGGACTGAAGCGTGAGGAAATGGTACATAGTGTTGTGTAGAGAGCGTATATCTCATGTTTGTTCAAGATCTATCTTCATTACGGTTTAGTTTTCTTCAACTCAGTCTTCCTGCTATACTCTTAAGAACAAATACAAAGTAGAATTGACATCTTTTCTTATACACTTATACACCTTCTCTGTCTCTGTCTCTGTCTTTGTCTCTGTCTCTGTCTCTGTCTCTCTCTCACACACATACACACACGCACACAAACACACACACAACACACACATACACACACAC
>CM060327.1:10586193-10593693 GCA_030674155.1 Stramonita haemastoma | reverse complement strand
TCTAGACAGCACACTCCGCCAGATGGTCTATGATGTCAACAGGCTGAAACAGTTTGCAAGCCAAGGGACAGAAGACATCAGAAACCTGCAAGAAGACTGCAGTTCAATACTACAGAGACTGGATACGTTGGAGCAGGTAGCTGAACAGACAGAAACAGAAACGAAAACTTTCAACCTGAAATTCTTTGGAATCCATGAACCATCAGGAAGATACGGAACAACAAGTGAGGATCAAATTCTAGACATTCTGTCAGTACATTCCAGACGTACGTGGACTCCCTGGGATATACGGAGGGCATTCCGTGTCGGAGGAAGAAGACAAAGTGATGAAGAAGCCCGCCCACTAATTGTACAGTTTCAGAGGTGGGGGGACAAAATGGAAATATTGAGGGACACAGAACTGCGAGACTCACTTAGAAGTGAAAACATCAGAGTGACTTCTGATTTAACATCAAGACAGAAGCAACTACTGGACTTTTACAAGCGGCAGGGAAAAACTGCGTTTTACAAACATGGAAAATTGCAAGTCATAGATAAGGAAAGATATCAGCCTAGAACACGATTTCCAGATCGGCGAGATTCAGAAGACAGCCATGATGAAGACTGGCCACAACCTTCAAGGAAGAAGAACAATTATTCCAGGACGTCACAGAGAGGGTACACGGAAATCGTAGCCATGGCAGAAATCATGTCAGTCACAAAAGTCAGAGGGAAGAGGTGGACAACTACGTTTCAAGTTACCATTTCAGGAGAGAACAGACAGCGGATCGCCATGAAGACCATGCTGAGATAGCACAACCGAGGAGAATTAGAAACTACCAGCATAATGGAAATGGCTCGTCCCATGATACCCAACTTCCATACGGCAGAATGTCAGGAGAATGGACGGAGACAAAACAACGTAAAGAAGCACAGAGAGATCAACGTGACGGTTTTAGGGACAGGAAACTGGATTCTAGAGGGTCAAAGGGCAATCCTATCTGTCAGCAAGTGCCCAGTGGTGACCCCGTCCAAAGAAAACAAACGAGCAGAAGCTTCACAACTGGCTACCAGCACGCTGCTAACAGACCGCCAGTGGCTCCAGGACACCAGACGTACAGCCAGGCAGTCCGCTCGATGCCCAAACCACACAGACGGCAGGCCTCCAGACAGGGGGAGTACAGCAACAACCAGCAGGACAGGGGGACAGGAGGCAGGAGGACACAGTCAGCAAGTTCTGCACACTCTGCAGAGACACAGTCCAGTGAACTGCTGCTGCCAGCAATCACACATTCTGCTGTGTGTGCGACAAATAATGACGTGGACAATGATACTGACACAGACACAAGGGATACAGAAAACAGTAGATTTGGGCAGACTGAGGACAAACAAACAGACATAAGGGAAATAAAATCATGTCAACAAAATGGCAAACATTACTGCAAAGTAACAACTGATAGGGAACTATATGCTGGACAAGACAAAGGTATTATGAACATGACTTCACAACAATGCAACATTAACAGCATGCAGGGTGACTTGGACCAAATAGCTGACAAAGACATGGACACACAGCGGACTGAAAAAGGGATGGGGGAACCAGCATCAGAAGCCTCTTCCACAGAGGAACAACAGGAGGCGGAAGGCGAATGTTCCGGGCCAACCAAACGGGGCAGTCGCTGGGAGTCCAAAATTCCCCAGCCTTTCAGATCACGTTCTACGCGTAAGACTGGAAGGAAAGTACAGGCAAGAAGTGAATCACGACCAACAACAAGGACACTTCGCTCTGACAGCAAACAGAAAAGAGCACTAAGCCAAAGCAGTATCATTGATGCTTTTAGGCAGGGCCAAGACAAGGTAGGAGAAGACAGTGTAGTCAGTGAGAAACAGGGAAATGACTCTGGGACCCCTTCACCTGGGAGGGAGAATGAATAGGGGTTTGGCCGGGCATCATACCATAGTAAGGCAAAGCATGGCGAAAATAAGCTTCTAAACCATAATGAACTAAAACATGCCTCAGATAAAAGTAAAAGTAAATATAGTGAGTTAACATTTTTATGCTACAATGTGTGTGGGTTAATCACTAAGTTAGATGACCCAGATTTTGTTAATTTTGTCACACAGTATGATTTTATTTCCTTAACAGAAACGTTTCTTTCTGGAAATCTAGAGACAGCATCATTTTCAAAGTTTAACAGTTATATTTCCAAAGCTACAAAGCTTACTAAACATGGCAGACGCTCTGGAGGTGTAGTGGTTCTCGTGAGGAAATGTTACTCTGAGTATGTAAAAAGAATTCATACCGAAATTGAAAATGTTGTTATATTGAAAGTTAGTAAAGAGCTGTTGAACACAAAGAAAGACGTTATTTACATATCTGCATACATTCCACCATATGACTCGCCATTTTGGAGTAAAACAGACAATGGCTATGGATTGGAATTATTAGAGAAATGTGTTATAGACCTTTATGAAACAGTTGATGATTTCTATCTGATAGTTTGTGGTGACTTTAATGCGCGAACTGCTTCAAAAAATTATGATGACTTGGGTTCTGATGACATTCAGCCTTTTGATGTACATAACACAAATTATCATTATCTCTCTAGAGCATCGCATGACAAAGATGTTAATTTATTTGGTAAACAACTTTTGGAGTTTTGTAATGTGACTGACTGTGCAATTTTGAATGGTATATCTGAGTATGGCTATGATGGCAGTTGCACCTATTGGTAGCTCAGGTGCTAGTGTAGTTGATTATTTCATTGTCTCTTGTGATTTGTTTTCGTGTGTTAAGATGGAACATTTGAAAGTGCTAGATGCAATAGACTCAGACCACTTACCTGTAGAATTAGTCGTTAAGCTCTGTATAAAACAGAACAGAGATGACAATGTTAGTACTGCTGACAAGGAAGGGAGAAAATCGTGTGTGAGGGAGAAAATCATTTGGGAGAAAGAAAAGGAGGGGGATTTCATAAAGGCAATTAACGAAAATACTATCAGAATTAAGATAGAAGAGGCTATTTCATACACTAACAATAATATAGACAAGGCCCTCGAGTTATTTGTTGATGGCTTACTAACGGCAAGTAAGTGCATGGTTAAGCAGTGTAATCTTGGTAAGAAGCACAGGCGATCACCTTGGTTTGACGCTGAGTGTCGCAGAGCAAAACAACTAACAAAGAAGCAGTTAAGAACATTTAGAAGAACGGGGAAGGACTTTGACAGGAAAACGTATTTAGAAGGGAAAAAGCAGTATAAACTGTTGATAAAACAAAAGAAGAAATGGTTCAGGAAAGATCTTGCTGAGTTGTTGACTAAGAAAAGCAACGATTCAGCATCATTTTGGAAAGAACTGAAAAAGATTGGAGGGAGTGAAAGTATTGGCATCAGTGATCGAATAAAACTAGAAGAGTGGCATGAACACTTCAAGAACGTGCACAATACTGGAAAAATACAGCCCATAGTTAACACTGATTTAGATAGTAGTTTGGAAGAAGACAAAGATCATGTACTGAATATGCCCATAGTAAAAGAAGAAATTGAACGTGCATTAAAAAAACTGAAATGTGGCAAAGCCCCGGGAATAGATGGTGTTACAGCAGAGATGCTAAAGGCTGGTAATGGAATTGTGGTAGAATTTTTGGAAAAATTCTTTAATCATATATTCAGTCAAGGTATCTATCCTAAAGAATGGGCAAAAGCAATTGTAGTTCCCATCTTCAAAAAGGGCAATGCAGACAACCCAGATAATTATAGAGGTGTTTCATTAATTAGCATATTGTGTAAATGCTATACATCAGTTCTCAACACACGACTGTACTTGTGGTTGGAAGACACTCATTACATTGTGGAAAACCAGGCTGGTTTTAGGAGAAGACATTCCACAGTTGACCATATCTTTACATTGTATTCTGTTATACAGAAATGTCTTAATAGCGGGAAAAGAAAACTGTACGTGGCTTTTATCGATATTAAGAAAGCGTTTGACTCTGTACATCACCAGAAATTACTTGAAGCTCTTATTAATGCAGGGATCAGGGGAAAGTTCTTTTGCTCCCTCAAAGCTATGTATAGCTCACTTCTATCCTGTGTCAGAATTAATAATGAATATACCGACTTTTTCCATTGTCCTACAGGAGTTCGCCAAGGCTGTGTTCTTAGTCCTACCCTTTTTTCACTGTTTATAAATAATTTAGCTCAGCATGTTAATGAAGTTGGTGTTCATGGTATTCAGCTTCTCCCAACAGTGACAGAATTGTTTATTCTCTTATTTGCCGATGACGTGGTTTTGTTATCAACCACCCCCAGAGGACTGCAGACTCAATTAAACCATTTAAAGACTTGTTGTGATAAACTAAAATTTAGAGTTAACAAAGAGAAGACTAAGGTTATGGTTTTTAGAAAAGGTGGACACTTATCAAAAAATGAAAAATGGTTTTATGATGGTGATCTTGTGGAAGTTGTAAATAGCTACACGTATCTCGGATTCACATTTACCACAAAACTAAGCTGTAAAATTGGAACTGCTGCTTTTGTCACTAAAGGAAAAAGAGCGGTCCATATCTTAAGTAGAGCCTATTCAAAATGCAAAGAAATGACACAGAAAACTTTTTTCAAAATATTTGATGCAAAAGTGCAGTCCATATTAATTTATTCCTCTGAAGTCTGGGGAGTTAATAGACTTGATAACCTTGAAAAAGTACACCTCTTAGCTTGCAAACGATATCTGGGGGTACCTTTGAAAACACCGAATAAATTAGTGTACGGTGAGCTAGGAAGATATCCTCTTTTTATTAACACAACAGTCAAATCTGTTAAGTACTGGCTTCGTATACTGCAGATGGAAGCAGACAGACTTCCAAAACAATGCTATCAAATGTTGTTGTCTTTGGATGATCGGGGGAAAAAATGCTGGGTGACAGATATCAAAGACATTTTATGTAAAACAGGTTTTCAGTTTGTATGGATAAATCAAGGTACCAGTAACGAACGTAATTTTATTAATGCTTTCAAACAAAGATTAGTGGATATATTCATGCAGGAATGGTCATCGACCATATGTGAAGGTAGTAGATATGAAATGTACAGAACTTTTAAAGATTCCTTTGGCAAAGAAAAATATCTCACATGCATTGATATAGTATGTTTTAGGGTCGCGTTCTCACAGATAAGACTAGGCGTGTTACCAATAAACTGTAACATGTATAGATACAGTGAAAATCCTATGGATAAGCAATGTGCATGTGGTTATTTAGAAGAAAATGAACAACATTTCTTACTTTCTTGTCCACTATATATTGATATGAGAGAAAAGTTCCTTAACGATTTTCTTCATTTACCGCTGTCAAGACTGCTAGCTGGAAAGAGTGAAGAAGTCTGTCGCCATGTTGGTAAATATGCATTTCATGCCATTAGAAGAAGACAGGCAATTTGTGAAAGTTAGTTCATCTTCAGTTTCAACACTCACACCCCCACAACCAGCCTTTTCGGAGGTTAACATGAGGTTTGCCCAGCGATTTTCTTTTTTATTCATGGTATTATTTGTTGTTTAGCAGAAGTAGCTTTGATTGTGGAGTATCTAAATGCTTTTTTTGTGCAACCATAAATGTGTGGTACTTTTGTATTTTGATTGGGAATATGTTATTTTTCAGTGTTATATATTAATGGACTACCCCACCCCACCCTCCCACAATGTGTATGTATGCCTATGGCCAAAACACATTAAACATTTGAATCTCTGAATCTCTGAATCTCTCTCTCTCTCTCTTGAATCTTGAATCTTGAAATTGATTTTTCTGTACCCTTTGTATTTAGTATTAAAATTTGCTTGTTCGTTCGAAAGTATTTTCATTATCTATTTTCATATTGTGTACATTTGCAACTTTTCATGTATATTGTTGGGGTTTTGTTTGCTTGTTTATCTTTTGTTTTGGGTGTGTTGGGGGGGGAGGTGGGGGGGAGTCTTTTCCGAGGGCTGGATGTAAAAAAGCAATGTTTGCTTATTCTATTACCCTCTTTGAATAAAGAAAGTTTCAAAGTTTCAAAGTCTCTCTCTCTCTCTCTCTCTCTCTCTCTTCTCTCTCTCTCTCTCTCTCTCTCTCTCCTCTCTCTCTCTCTCTCTCTCTCTCTCTTCCCATACGCAACTTCCGCTTTTTTCTTCTTCTTTTTTTAAAAAGCAAACTTAATGAATTCATGATGACACAATGGGCTCTAATGTCATAATGCACCGGCTCAACTCCTAGCGAACATTGTTGTCCTCAAAAGAGAGAAGCTTTTGTAGCCTTGATTTTCAACCATATCACGTTTTCTAACATTCATAGCCATTTTTATGTTAGCATAAAATATGACAATGAATTCGTGACTCCGTCTAGGTTTTCTGACTCACTGACTGGTGTAGCTCTGTGTGTGTGTGTGTGTGTGTGTGTGTGTGTGTGTGTGTGTGTGTGTGTGTGTGTGTGTGTGTGTGTGTGTGTGTGTGTGTGTGTGTGTGTGTGTGTGTGTGTGTGTGTAGGGAGGTCACAATCCTCTTACACAATTCTTAGGTCAGAACATAGCCCTCGCAATTTGACGACCCGGGTTCGATTCCCGTTCGAGCAGATTTTTGTCCTGGAGTTAACATCAGTGCTGACTCCACTCTCCCCCAAAGTCCTTCGGATAAGACTATAAACCGAGGCCCCGTGTGTGAACGCACGCAGAATATCTTGCACACACGTTAAATCCTGTTCCGCTTTTTGTAAGAGTAGGCCATCGTGTGCCGGTGGGAACAGATGACATTTTAAAAACTGCATACACACGGGGACTGGATATAAAAAAGCACACGAGTGCTTATCCCATTACCCTCGATATAAAAGAATAAAATATTATAAAAAAAATAATAAATTAGGTCACACCACCCCCTGTGTTAGGTTGAGGGTATTGTCATAAGAACGCACCTGCTGACAAATTCATTTCAATTCAAAGGAATTCTAAAATATCTAAACCATCCAATAAAGTGTAAATTATAACACTGGTAGACATTTATATTGAAGAAAAAAGACAATATGAAAACAGGAAGAAAAGGTATGATTGGTATTTGTTTAAACATTTCAAGATAACTTCAAGCCAGAGTTACAAACGCATATGAACACACACACACACACACACACACACACACACACACACACACACACACACACACACGCACGCGCGCGCGCGCGCGCGCGCAGAACGTCTTGCGCATAACGTCAAATCCTGTTCCGCTTTTCGTAAGAATAGGTCGTTGTGTGCCGGTGGGAACAGATGACAATATTTACAAAACTGCATACACGCAGGGACTGGATGAAAAAAAGCACACGAGTGCTTATTCCATTATCCATGATATAAAAGATTAAAATAAATTTAATAAACACACAACCACACGAAACACACACACACACACACACACACACACACACACACACACACACACACACACACACACACACACACACACACACACACACACACACACACACACACACACACACACACACACACACA
>CM060327.1:10566327-10573827 GCA_030674155.1 Stramonita haemastoma | reverse complement strand
GTTTTAGAAAGAAAGAAAGAAAGAAAAGAAAGAAATGAATGAATGAATGAAGAAAGAACGAAGAAAAAAAATCATTTTTTTTTTGTTATTGACGGAAAGAAATGTACACAACTTGCGGCATTTTTTGCATTCAATCTTCAGTTCAAGAGAAAATCATTCCAGAAAGCTAAAAAGAAAATATCATTTCATCAGGAATCACGAATTTGTAAAAAAAATATATATATATATATATTTTTTTTAATTAAAAAGCTGAGCAAACAACTAGTATAAGAGAGAGAGAGAGAGAGAGAGAGAGAGAGAGAGAGAGAGAGAGAGAGAGAGAGAGAGAGAGAGAGAGAGAGAGGGAGGGGGGGAGGGAGGGAGAAGGGAGAGACAGACAGACAGACAGACAGAGTCCAAGACAGAGACAGGCAGAAAGACAGACACAGAGAGGCAGAGAGGCACACAGACAAACAGACAGAGGAGAAAGACAGGCAGGCTGACAGAACGTCAGACAGACATACCTACAGACAGACAGACAGACAGACAGACAGACAGACAGACAGACAGACAGACAGACAGACAGACACACACACACACACACACACACACACACACACACACACACACACACACACACACACACACACACACACACACACACACACACACACACACACACACACACACACACACACACACAGATTCCCTCCAGAAGAGTTAACATCGGTGATGACTACACTCCCGTGAAAATCTATTGGATGAAGATTATAACCCGGGGAGAGGGATCATGTCCATATCTTTTGTACGCGTACATATGAAACCTGCACCATAACAACAGACATTGAACGATGGATACAGGCAACGAAGATGAGACGCTTTTGAACAGCTCTTGGTATCTCACACAGAGATCACATAGACAACAAGGAAGCGAAAACCAGAACTGAGGAAGCCATAGGGCCATATCATGTGGACGGGGTAGCTCAGTGGTCAGAACACTCGCTTTCCTCCAGCCAAGGTTAAACAGCATCGAGCGTGGTTACCAAGTGGATGGGTGACAGTTTGCGCGCCTTGGTTTCACTACAGTTCCCCCAGTTTCCCCAGGTGTGAATGGGTACCTGCCCTCTTTAGGGTCAGGCAAGGTAAAGTAGCGAGAGAGAGGAGATGGGCGCCGCCCTTACTGTGCTGGCTCCTAGAGAAGCTGAGGTCTCTAACACCTCGTTCCCCTACGACCGCCTGGGTTATGGGACACCTTTACCTTTACCTTTTACAGGGCCATATAAAAGGAACACCTCATAACTTCAGTCCAAAAGACGCAAACTCAAGTGATACAGGCACGTTCCGCGAACATCTGGGCTGGTCAAGACTGTTCTACAGGGAACGGTACAAGGAGGGAGACGAAGAGGCAGACAGAGGAAACGATGGGAAGACAACATCAGAGAGTGGACTGGCCATGGGTGGAACGACTTACAGTGCCAGAAAAATCTGGTGCATGGTTTCAACAACTCACCCAGGAGTAAAGGGGAGAGGTGAACTTATTTAAGGTAGACTATGTCATTCAATGTTAAGTGAAGAGATGTTTTGGGGCTGTTTTTTTCTACATTTTTTGTAGAGCAGGTCATGAAAATTCTCGGATACTATTTTCTTTTTGTTCATTAGCTTCACCTCGGAGATTTACCAACGTCGAATTTCGCGTGACTGTTTTTGCCCATTATCCGGGTGGCTATATTCCGACTGCAGGGGTGAAACGGTATAAAAGACTGATTCAGTACTGCATTGTTGCTATTTGAAATACACAAAAATAGAAACTCACTCACTCACTCACTCAGTCCCATGTCCCAAAGGACGTAGGGGGGACATGAGAGAAGACGCAACGGAGATCTTTTTCCATGCTTCACGATCCTGTGTGGCTAGTAGGAGGCGTTGCAGGGGTTGGGCAGTCCAGTCTTTGATGTTGTCAACCCATGATTTCTTTTGGCGGCCTCTTCTTCTTTTGCCCTCGACTGTTCCTTGCAGGATGGTTTTTGCTAGGGTGTTGTGTCTTGTGGTGTGACCAAACCACATCAGCTTTCTCCTCTTTATGGTGGAGAGCAAAGGCTCTTGGGGGCCCACACGCTTTTTGATTTCCTCTTTCACATAGTTATTGGTCTTGTGTTCTTTGTATGATATTTTGAGGAGTCTTCTGTGGCACTTGTTCTCGAATGCTTGGATTCTTCTCTCTAACTCTGCTGTCAGAGTCCATGATTCACAGCCATATAGGAGGATAGATATTACGAGGGATTTGTAGAGGTGGTATTTGGTGCAGAAGCTGATGTTGTTGCTTCTGATGATCCTCTGGAAACTACCACCACAGAAAAAACAAATGACTTTTTTTCAATTAAAAAAAACCTACCAACACAGCCTCTGCCGCACCTATAAAAACCACACAAAAAACCCCATAAACATACTATTGATAAAGATACAAGACTAATATAGAATGGACATAAGACGCCTTTTTCCGGTTCGACCATTCCTGCTATTTCAAATTGTGATGCTCCACCACGAAATGAGTCGCTTAGCACATAACCCACTTTTCCGATTTCCGCTAGGAGCCATTATGGGCAGATGGGGGTCAAGTTGGCAATTTTGAGATTTTGATTGATTATAAAAACTATTGCCATTATTCTACTATGTAGTGAAATATCAAGTCATAATTGTGCATCCTTTTGCATTTAAACGTGTTTTTTAAAATACCCAAGCCCTCATTCTGACCACCTATTACTGTGCTAAACTTGTCCATTTCTCATTTTGTCATTTCCTGCAGTCTATCATTTCAACTTGCAGTAACTTTTCATAGAATTGTCTGATTTTTAATCTGGGTTTGTTTTTTGGTATTGTATAGCCAGCCATTTCATTGCCGTTTAATAACATGTCTATAACTAAAAAATTTATCTCTGGTGCAATGCGACTCCTTATGTGGTGGTGGAGCGTCACAATGGTCACTTGTGACCACGCCGACAGAGGATCTTGTGGATGAGTCTCACAGCTTTCACACCTGATATTGTTCCAGTCCACAACCCGCAGGTGTTTCCATTGTGCAGAGGAGGAGGTAAGGGATCGTCAGGTGCTATCATATCAACTTTGGTCACGTTTCCGTATCACGATTTCTGTTAGTGTCTTTGGTTCGTTCCAACGTCATTAGTCTTAGTATTGGTAAACGTCATTGTCAACAACAAGTGTTAGAAATTTTTTTGGTCATTGTTTGAAGGTGTGTGTGTGTGTGTGTGTGTGTGTGTGTGTGTGTGGTGTGTGTGTGTGTGTGTGTGCGTGCGTGCGTGCGTGCGTGCGTGCGTGCGTGCGTGCGTGCGTGTGGTTGTGTGTGTGTGTGTGTGTGTGTGTGTGTGTGTGTGTGTGGAGAGATAGATAGATAGAGAGAGAACACTGAACACTGAACACTGAAAAGTTTTAGAGAGATAGAGAGAGAGAGAGAGAGAGAGAGAGAGAGAGAGAGAGAGAGAGAGAGAGAGAGAGAGAGAGAGAGAGAGAGAGAGAGAGAGAGAGAGAGAGAGAGGAAGAAGAAGGGGGGTGGGTGCGTGGGGCGAAGAGGAGGTGTGTGTGTGTGTGCGTGCGTGCATATATACTATATATATAAATATATATATATATATATATATAATATATATATATATATATATATATATATATATATATATATATATATATATATATGAGTGTGTGTGTGTTGTTCTTCAGTTTAAAATCTATTCACATAAGTGATATTAGACAACAACAAACAAAAACAACAACAACAACAAAAGTTACTTGTAGAACTTTGAACCAATGGTAGAAACAAAAAGTAAGTAAAAACACAAAAAGTAAACACTAAACCCTGAACAATCAATCAGAAAGTGTGTGTGTGTGTGTTGTGTGTGTGTGTGTGTGTGTGTGTGTGTGTGTGTGTGTGTGTGTGTGTGTGTGTGTGTGTGTGTGTGTGTGTGTGTGTGTGTTGTGTCTGTGTGTGTGTGTGTGTGTGTGTATGTGTGTGTGTGTGTGTGTGTGTGTGTGTCTTTGTGTCTGTGTGTCTGTGTCTGTGTGTGTCTGTGTGTGTCTGTGTGTCTGTGTTGTTCAAACGAAGAAAGGCGACAAATTATTCACAAAGTGTCGGACATTTGATTACATATTATTGTGTACACTGAGTTTGTCACATTTGTGTCATCTGTCTGTCTCTCTGTCTGTCTAGCTGGCTGTCTCTCTGGCTGTCTAGCTGGCTGTCTCTCTGGCTCTCTCTCTGGCTCGCTCTCTCTCTCTCTCTGGTTCTACCACATATCTCATCTATGCAAATAGTTGTCCCAAAGAGTATACCAGTTAACTAAAATTAAACACTTTCTTGACTACCATTCAAAAAAATTATTTTTTCAAGCTTATATACAATCCTCAATAGACTATGCTTCAACCCTCTGGGATTCTGCCAGTGCAAACACTATGAAACCATTATTAAGCCTATATAAACGCGCTCTCAAACTTATCCTTCTGAAGAAAACAACCTTACTTGAAGTGGATTACACTCAGTTAGGTATTCTCCCCCTACAACAAAGACTGAAATATAACAAAGGCATACTGATGTTTAAGATAATGGCAGGTGATGTCCCCACATCCTTAAAAGATAAGTTCCCAATGAATCGTTCCAGAAATACTGAAAAGCCAAGTGTCCCAATCCCAAGAATAGACTTGTTCAAGTCTAGTTTACTATACTCAGGCCCTGTGCTGTGGAACTCCCTTCCCGATTCAACTAAACAGCACCAATCATTGACAACCTTCAAAGTTCGCCTTCAATTTCACTTGATGCATCAAAAATGCTGAACCAGACTCATCCTGTTGGATATATATATATATATATATATATATATATATATATATATATATATATATATATATATATATATATATATATATATATATATATATATACATACATATATATATATATATATATATATATATCACCATCTCTCTCTCTCTCTCTCTCTCTCTCTCTCTCTCTCTCTCTCTCTCTCTCTCTCTCTCTCTCTCTCTCTCTCTCTCTCTCTCTCTCTCTTGATGAAGGCTGTATTCATATCTCATGTTTTCAACTTTATTCTGAAAGTTAACTATTATAGAGTTTGATAAATGTTGTCTTAATATCTCAATGTTTTAAGTTTAGTTAGTATGTGTTTTTTAAATATACTGTGTAGTTATTCATTTTTGTGAATGCATTGGCTATTTCACAGAGATTGATCATTACAATATATATATATAAACTATGAGTATTTTATCTACAATGTGTAGATAAAATGCCTTCTGTTTCATGGTCCTGAATATTTGCTATTTTAAAATGTTTTTTTGCTATGTTATTTTTTGTTTAAATAATTATTAGTGTATCCAGTTGGGATGTCGCGTTTTGTTGAATGTATTCTGTTTTCTTTTTTAAAATATTGTTTGAACTGCTACTGGTGGTGATGCTGGTATGTAGAGGTAGGGAGGGGGTTTCTTAGCTTTATTCCCTGATCAGGGCAAGGGCCGGATGAAAAAAAGTATGTAATGATTACTTACTCTGTTACCCTTGAAAAATAAAGATTCATTCATTCATTCATTCTCTCTCTCTCTCCTCTCTCTCTCTCTCTCTCTCTCTCTCTCTCTCTCTCTCTCTCTCTCTCTCTCTCTCTCTCTCTCTCTCTCTCTCTCTCTCTCCTCTTCACCTCTCTCTCCTCTCTCTCTCTCTCTCTCTCTCTCTCTCTCTCTTGATGAAGGCTGTATTCATATCTCATGTTTTCAACTTTATTCTGAAAGTTAACTATTATAGAGTTTGATAAATGTTGTCTTAATATCTCAATGTTTTAAGTTTAGTTAGTATGTGTTTTTTAAATATACTGTGTAGTTATTCATTTTTGTGAATGCATTGGCTATTTCACAGAGATTGATCATTACAATATATATATATAAACTATGAGTATTTTATCTACAATGTGTAGATTTCATTTTTATAGCTATGTTGAATTTGATTTGTGTGTCACTAGTTAGTGATCTTCCCCCCCCCCCCCCCCTCTCTCTCTCTCTCTCTCTCTCTCTCTCTCTCTCCTCTCTCTCTCTCTCTCTCTCTCTCTCTCTCTCTCTCTCTCTCTCTCTCTCTCTCTCTCTATTCTTTTTGAAACATCTAGGATGTTTTACGTAACTTTTTTTTTTTCTTCTTTCTTTTTATCTTATTAATTTTTATTTTATTTTATTTTCTCTTCCCCCCCCCCCTCCAATAAGGATATTAGTTAAATCCCCCCCCCCCCCCTTTTTTATCCAAATGTATGATTTATATTACATGTATAACTTTTGACAGATGGTGGTGGATTGATGTTTTCAGTTTGTTTATTTCATCTTGTTCTCTTGTTTGCTCCTTACCTATTAACACTTTTCTTTTCTTCCATAGTCAAAATCTTTTTATTGTGACTTCTGATTTTGTCTTTTGAACGAGTGCATTTTTATGACCTTACCATATATAGTGTCCTTATTCTTGTGTGTTGTTTGGTACTGTGTAAAGTTTCATTGTTTAGTATCTTTTCAACTTGATGTATCCCTGAAAAGGGCGGGGACTGGATGTAAAAAAGCACACGAGCGCTTATCTATTATCCTCGAATAAAATACTTTGCCTTGCCCTCTCTCTCTCTCTCTCTCTCTCTCCTCTCTCTCTCCTCTCTCTCTCCTCTCTCTCTCTCTCTCTCTCTCTCTCTCTCTCTTCCCATACGCAACTTCCGCTTTTTTCTTCTTCTTTTTTTTAAAAAGCAAACTTAATGAATTCATGATGACACAACGGGCTCTAATGTCATAATGCACCGGCTCAACTCCTAGCGAACATTGTTGTCCTCAAAAGAGAGAAGCTTTTGTAGCCTTGATTTTCAACCATATCACGTTTTCTAACATTCATAGCCATTTTTATGTTAGCATAAAATATGACAATGAATTCGTGACTCCGTCTAGGTTTTCTGACTCACTGACTGGTGTAGCTCTGTGTGTGTGTGTGTGTGTGTGTGTGTGTGTGTGTGTGTGTGTGTGTGTGTGTGTGTGTGTGTGTGTGTGTGTGTGTGTGGAGGTCACAATCCTCTTACACAATTCTTAGGTCAGAACATTGTCCTCGCAATTTGACGACCCGGGTTCGATTCCCGTTCGAGGAGATTTTTGTCCTGGAGTTAACATCAGTGCTGACTCCACTCTACCCCAAAGTCCTTCGGATGAGACTATAAACCGAGGCCCCGTGTGTGAACGCACGCAGAATATCTTGCACACACGTTAAATCCTGTTCCGCTTCTCGTAAGAGTAGGCCATATTGTGCCGGTGGGAACAGATGACATTTTAAAAACTGCATACACACGGGGACTGGATATAAAAAAGCACACGAGTGCTTATCCCATTACCCTCGATATAAAAGAATAAAATATTTAAAAAAAATAATAAATTAGGTCACACCACCCCCTGTGTTAGGTTGAGGGTATTGTCATAAGAACGCACCTGCTGACAAAT
>CM060327.1:10553827-10558827 GCA_030674155.1 Stramonita haemastoma | reverse complement strand
CGTCGTCGTCGTCGTCGTCATCATCATCGTCCTCATGCTCTGCTAAACTTAGCTTGGGGAAAGCTGACCACTGAGCTATCCTGTCCCCAATAGCGTGTACAGCATGTCATTCAAAAGAGCTCGTCAGAGATGAAGACGATCTCAACATGATATTACAAAGCATACTACCACACGAATATAGGGCCCTGGTGCTTTGCGGGACATTAATAATTATTGAGCAAAGCTTTTGGATCAGACCATGACCATAGTCTGTTGATTCCTGGGGAATTTTCATTGTGAGGAATAGCACGTAACTAGAATAAACGTCTGCCTTTGTCTTGGTCCCCAACCACGCTAGTTTTCAATGACTTTACAACAAAGCCGTTTAGTCTGGTTCTTCTTCACTTAAGATATTTAGTCTGGTCTTCTTCAATTAAACCATGACACAGTAAATTAAAACCTTTTAGCAATTTTACTCCAACAGAAAACATGTACGTGTCTCTGCAGAGTTTTACCCTTAAGTTCACAAAGGTACTTTTTATTGTCAGTCTTAAAATCGTAACTTCTAGAAGCTTTTAAAGTACCTATATGGGAGCTGATGGCATCAGCACATACAACAAAGAAAAAGGTCTTTGGTCGTTGCTCTCTCCATTCATTGTTCTCGATGCAAGATGGCGAAGAGGAGGGGTAGGTGGGGGTGGGGGGGGGGGGGGGGGGCTTAGAGTGAAGGTAAAGGTCAATGAATCTTCATGGCACGAACGGAAATTGGAAGTGAGACTTCATGTTCTGTGTGTCTGAACAAATTACAGTCTGGGTTACAGGGTCAAGGGGGAGACTTGTTAAGGGTTGTATTCTTGGCGTAGATGTTTTTCTTCTCATTAAGTAAAGCAAGGATTCGTTTCTTCTTGTTCTTGTTCTTGTTTCCTCTTGTTCTTGTTCTTGTTGTTGTTCTTCTTCTTCACTCACTCACTCACACACACACACACACACACCCCCCCCCCCCCCGCACCACACACACACACCCCACACACACACACACACACCACACACACACCACACCACACACACACACACACACACACACACACACACACACAGAGGAAACACTCGCATACAATTTATGACGTAAACCAAATTGTTATAACACACTGTAGGTAAAGACAAAATTAATATCAATTAAAACTGATACTCTATTTTATTAAGGTCTTGAACAAAGTCTTAAAGAGTAAAACGTGCACGCATTTTTCTGGCATAAACCAAATTGTCATAAGATGTTGTATGATAAGATAATATCATTTATCGTGAAACTTAAACTGTAATTTATTAGAATATTGAACACAGTTTAAAATGATAAAAGGTAGCCTTTCCTATGCTTCAAAATGTCCCACCCCTGTCTACCTGACCTCTTTATCTCCCTCTCCTCTCTCTCTCTCTCTCTCTCCTCTCTCTCCTCTCTCTCTTCTCTCTCTCTCTCTCTCGCTCTCTCTCTCTCTCTCTCTTCTCCTCTCTCTCTCTCCTCTCTCTCTCTCTCCAGAAAGATCGCTAATTAGAAAAAAAACAAACACACAACAACACACACACTCGGACAGACAAAAGCAGTTTATTCATACACCCAAAATGAAGTTAAGCCTCTCGCGGATAATGACCACAAATCAGTCAAAGAGCAAACCAGAGAAGAAATACCAGCCCACGACAGTCTGGTGAGGCCAATGACCCTTCTGGTATGGCTATAGAACCAGACGCCACCATTCCAACCAACGTTCTATAGAGTGACGGTCCATTTTTATATCTACCATGATTAAAAGTCTAAACTTACTACCTACCATGATGAGCTATCGCCTGTAATGATTAAGTATAGACATTATAACAGAGCGATGCTTATTAGAGGAAATTAAAAAAATCAGTGGTTCGATGCCCTGAGGTAAGTTTAAAAAAATAATAACTTGGGTATACTCGACCTACCATAGGTCTGGTTGCTGTCTGGGCACTCGATGAAGAAAAAAAACGCAAAGAAGAAGAAGAAGAAGAAGAAGAACAACAACAACAACAAGAACAATGTAAAGAGCAAGAAGAACAAGAAGAAGAACAAGAAGAAGAACAAGAATGTAAAGAACAAGAACAACAAGAACAAGAACAAAAACAACAACACAAAAAATAGAAGAACACGAAGTACAAGAACAAGAAAAGTACCGCAATAATTCTGATTCACAGTACCGAAAACCTTGCTCCAGTATTCTAACGGCAAATAGAAAGGTAGACCCCCCCCCCTCACCACCGCCCCCCTCACCCCACCCCCCCTCTTCCCCGCCTAGTCACCAACCCTTTTCCTGCAGTGGGAACAACGGAAGGAGGAATTATGGCTGTCAACCTAACTTTTTCTGCGGAGTTTTTTTGTTTATCACGTGCTGGCGTCACCGCCATGGTCTAAGACTAACAGTACCGCTTTGCAGAGGCTGATGTCGCCCTCCAGAGAGCCCGGATAGAGAAGTCACTACATCTAACTGGGTCAACAGCTAATTAGGTCATCCAGAGCGTAGGCGTAGGATAGGAGGTGGGCTTGTGTCCCTCCATGTTTTCAACTGATGGCGAGACTACCAATATTTAGAACAATGTTTAGTTTTGTCCTATTATTACCATTTTATTTTTTAAAAGGTAAGGTAAAGGTAAAGGCGTCCCATAACCTAGGCGGTCGTATGTGATCGAGGTGTCAGAGACCTCAGCTTCTCCAGGGGCCAGCATATTGAGGGCAGCGTCCATCTCAACTCCTTCGCTGCTATACCTTCCCTGACCCTAAAGAAGGCAGGTACCCAATTACAGATGGGTGAACTGGGGGGACTGTACTGAAGCCAAGGCGCGCAAAGGGTCCACCCATTCCAACTGATAACCACGCTCGACGCTGCTTAACTTGACGGGGGTAAAGCGAGCACTCTGACCACAAAGCTATCCCGCCCCCTGTTATTATTTTTATCTTTATTTCTTCTTTGATATCAGGATAATGGAATAAGCACTCATGTGCTTTTTTTTTAACATCCAGTCCTTATGTGTATGCAATTTTGTCAATTTTGTCATCTGTTCTCACCGGCACACAATGGCCTGCTCTTTCGAACTTTAGACTATCTATGTGTGTCCAATCTGATCTATAGCAAATTATCAATAATGGAAATTGCCCAAAGCGTGAGAATTCTTGAGAATGCTACAGCTGTAAGACAAACCGTATGAAAAGTGTTTGAATGTAATTCGTTCCCTCGGGTCGATTTCCTCCTGTAACACTTCTGTCGTGCTGTTAATCTCTTGAGAGTGGTTCTCCGCATGTTCAGAACTTGTATTTGCCTACAAGTTATCCAATTTTTGTTTTGTTTTGTTTTGTTTTGTTTTGTTTTCAGAAATCCCAAAGGTCTGGAAATAGTTTTTAATATTTCAAGCCAGCAGTAAGTTTTCCTGTATGTTTCATCTGTCAGATTCATCACTGAACTAATCTATTCCTTCGGATGAGACTGTAAATCGAAGCCACGTGTGCCAACGCACGCAGAACATCTTTGGCACACGTTAAAATCTGTTCCACTTTTCGGAAGATTAGGCCATTGTGTGCCGGTGGGAACAGATGACAAAATTGACAAAACTGCATCCACATGGGGAATGGATGTAAAAAAAGCACATGAATACTTATTCCATTATCCTCGAATGAAAAGAATAAATAAATAAATAATAAATAAATAAATAAATAAATAAATGAATAATTACTCTCTTCCCCAGCTGGGTCAGCCCGGAAACACAGGCAATCCACAGATTATTTCCTTCTTTTAACATATCTCCCTGTTCCTAGCCTTCCAAAACGCACACAGTACCGTTGTTAAACACATCTTGAAATGTATATTTCAAAGGGTTTTCTATAGTTATAGCATTGCATAGCCATTACGCTCTTTGAAGCATAAGTTGAGTGAGGTCTAAAGAGAGGGGTGAAAAAAGAGACACACTTTTAGAGTCAATGTGTCAATGATGTCTTAAAACCTTCACACTTTACACACATCTGTCAATGATGTGTTGACACCTCCACACTTTACACACATCTGTCAATGATGTGTTGACACCTCCACACTTTACACACATCTGTCAATGATGTATTAAAACCTTCACACTTTACACACATCTGTCGATGATGTATTGACACCGCCACACTTAACACACATCTGTCGATGATGTATATTAAAAAAAAAAGACCAATACGAATGGTTCCAGTGCCGTCGCAGGAGCAACCAGAACGTTGCCATATACAGCCTCGAGCGCCCTGGGACGCATATATATATATATATATATATATATATATATATATATATATATATATATATACACATATCTGTGTGTGTGTTGTGTGTGTGTGTGTGTGTGTGTGTGTGTTGTGTGTGTGTGTGTGTGTGAAAAGATAACTTTAAAGGTATTCTGACTTTATCAGTGAACTAACCTCAGAAAAACAAAAACAACAACAGACGAAAGATGAACGTTGTCACTTAGGAATACAAATTTGCTTTTTAACTTTCTATTTAAAAAACTTCATTATCAAAATGACAGCATGAGTCGGATGAGTGACTTTTTACTAAAAGACTTACAAATGTGTCCCTTGTGTTGTATTATCTTCTCATCTCTTTTTCACTTTTCCTATCTAAGTTACATGCATGCCCAAAACACAGTTGAAAGCAGAACAACCACAGCTGGAAAACTGGGCTTTACAACCAAAGCAGTAACTGTGCTGACATGTTGCTACAGAAGGAAAGACAACCGCTCTTGTTTTCACTAACCCGGAGACAGACGACATTTGAATTGGCTGAACGGACCACTTGCATGACCTCATAGAATCTTACAGTCTCTCATCTTGTGTTTGCAAAATGTCAGCGAAGGCCACTCAGTTTCAGCATGCTTCAAATCACTGCTTTTTAAAACTCTTTAACCAAAACCCAGGTGCTGCTTTGACAGTAAAATGTGTTGGTGCTGTTTTCTGCATCCTTATATCAATTGCATGTTTGCCC
>CM060327.1:10546548-10551227 GCA_030674155.1 Stramonita haemastoma | reverse complement strand
CATCTTCTGTTTATTTTTGCAAAAGTTATGGTTGTTTAGATTTAGTAGCTATCAAGGAGTATTGGATTTTTTGTCCATGTATTACTGCTTTTTATGTATTATTACATCTTCTTTTCTTTTTTTCTTCTTCTTTTCTTTCTTCTTTTCCCTTTTCTTCTTCTTCTTCTTCTTCTTCTTCTTCTTCTTCTTTCTTCTTCTTCTTCTTCTTCTTCTTCTTCTTCTTCTTCTTCTTCTTCAAATCATTTAAACACTTCATTTTCTTCAAATTCTTCAAATTCTTCGCATTCGTCTTCGCATTCTTTTTCAAATTCTTCTTCAAATTCTTGTTCTTTGCCTTATTTTCGCATTCGTCTTCTTCAAATTCTTGTTCTTGTTCTTGTTCTTCTTCTTCAAATTCGTCGTCTTCTTCAAATCATTCTTCTTCTTCCTCCTCAAATTCTTCTTCTTCAAATTCTTCAAATTCGTCTTCTTCTTCTTTAAATTCTTATTCCTCGTCGCAATTCTTATTCTTCTTTGCAATTCCTCTTCGTCGCATTTCTTTGCAATTCTTCTTTGCATTTCTTCTCATCGCATTTCTTCTTCATCTCTCTTCTTCTCTTCTTCTTCTTCTTCTTCTTCTTCTTCTTCTTCTTCTTCTTCTTCTTCTTCTTTCTTTTCCTTCTTCTTCTTCTTCTTCTTCTTCTTTTCTTCTTCTTCTTCTTCTTCTTCTTCTTCTTCTTTCTTCTTCTTCTTCATTTTTCTTCTTCTTATTCTTCTTCTTCTTCTTCTTCTTCTTCTTCTTCTTCTTCTTCTTCTTCTTCTTCTTCTTCTTCTTTCAAAATTTTCAAATTTCTGAAATTCTTCAATTTCTTCTTCAATTTTTTTTCTTCTGGTTCAAATTCTTTTCCAAATTTGTTTAGAATATTACAGAGAATGTCTGCTTTGTTCACGACCCCTGTTCCTTGTCATGACTCCCTTGTGTGCAGCAACTGAAACTGGTATGTGTGTTAAAAGTCATGCTGGGTTTAAAATTGGGGTTGCCTGCTGCAGGTCCATTTGGTTTTTTTAAATTTTAGTTGTTTTGCTGTCTGTTGTCTGGGTAGGTCTTTGTGTATGTGTGCCGATCTCTCTGTGTGGTGTGTGTGTGTGTGTGTGTGTGTGTGTGTGTGTGTGTGTGTGTGTGTGTGTGTGTGTGTGTGTGTGTCTGTGTCTGTGTCTGTGTGTCTGTGTGTGTCTGTGTCTGTGTGTGTGTGTGTGTGTGTGTGTGTGTGTGTGTGTCTCTCTCTCTCTCTCTCTCTCCTCTCTCTCTCTCTCTCTCTCTCTCTCTCTCTCTCTCTCTCTCCTCTCTCTCTCTCTCTCTCTCTCTCTCTCTCTCTCTGGTTTGTAGGGGTAGGGAAGGGGGTTCTTGGCTTTATTCCCTGATCAGGGCAAGGGCCGGATGAAAAAAGTATGTAATACTTTACTCTGTAACCCTTGAAAAATAAAGATTAATCATTCATTCATTCATTCATTCATTCATTCATTCATTCATTCATTCTCTTCTCTCTCTCTCTCTCTCTCTCTCTCTCTCTCTCTCTCTCTCTCTCTCTCTCTCTCTCTCTCTCTCTCCTCTCTCTCTCTCTCTCTCTCTCTCTCTCTCTCTTTTTCTCTCTTATCGTGTGGTAATCTTGACTATTGCTATTGTCTGGAAAACAAGGTTTTCCTGTGTACATATATATGACCAAACCAATCAAATGTTAACCGATTTGTTATTTTGTTTGCTTGATTTAATCCCTTTGTTTATCTTCACCTTTACTTCACCTATCCCGTAGTCTGGCTGATCGATCATTGGGGCACCACTGAAGATTCTGCAACCAGCTTCCTCTTCATGACGGGAAAGGATAGCCTGGTGGTTAGAGTGATGCGCATTGCGCTCGTGATCTGCTAACCCTGGTTCGAATCCCGTTTGAAAGGATTTTTTTTTCTGGAGTTAACATCAGCACCGATTCCACCTCCCCTCCACCCCCCCAAAAAAGTCCTCCGGGTGAGACTATAAACCGAGGTCTCGTGTGCGAACGCACGCAGAACATTTTTCTCACACGTTAAAACCCGTTCCGCTTTTCGGAAGAGTAAGCCATTGTATGCCGGTAGGAACGGATCAGAAATTTACAAAACTGCACACACACCGGGACTGGATACAGAAAAAAGCACACGAGTGCTTATTCCATTGGTAGTAGGCACCCATCAATCTCGGAAGACTATGGGGTTGCGCTCTAGTCTTAAGAGCGCAAAGCCTGGGTATGTATGGAGGGCAAACTGTTACCCATGCAGCAGACCACCCCTCCCCCCCCCCTCTCCACGCCACTGGAATGATCCATTGGAAAGGCAATAACCGATACGAATGGTTCCAGTACCGTCGCAGGATCGTGCCGACTCCAACTCCCCGATTTTTCCTCAGGGATGGTGTTTAAACACGACACCTGTGTGCATGCTGGGTTTTGTTTTGTTTTGTTGTTTTGTTTTTTTAATAAAATTTTGTCATCCGCTCCTATCGGCACACGATGGCCTGATCTTCCGAACGGGGGAACAGGGTTTTAGCGTGTGCCCAAGATGTTCTGCGTGCGTTCTCACACGTGGCCTCGGTTTATAGTCTCATCCGAATGACTTTGACATTATCCCATATTCCATTACAGTCAAACTAAAAGATTTTTTTAATGACTCACTAATTTCATGTAAAAAAAAAGCCAAAAGTTTTAATTAAAAGTAGACTCTTGACACGAAAAGTACAAGACACAAACCTTATTTCTTTTTCTTCTATTGATTTTAAAATAAAAGAGCGTGTCTTTTTTTAACAAGTTATCCCCCTTCTTTCACCTGATGGTTTAAAGGCAAGTCATCACTAATCAGTTATTACATTATTTTTCTCTCTTATTCTCAATGAAAGTGGAATGTTATTAACATTCATCGTGCCTGTTCTATTCAAAATCGTGTTTGCTCTGGAAATCCAACGACAGAAATGTATTATGTCATTAACATCGCTGATATCAGAGAAATCAGTGGGTCTAGGATATCGTGACAAAAATATCTAGCATACATCTTGAAATGCAAAGCATATGCTAGGTAGCTTCCAAAGCTATGGGTCTTCCCTGATTCGTATTCAAGCGATTGTTCGCCTTACAATTGGATTATTTGCGCCTGATGAGTTCCACATAATCCCTCTGTTTTGTCGATCTGTGTGTCTGTAAGTCTGTCTGTCTGTCTGTCTGCTGTCTGTCTGTCTGTCTGTCTGTCTGTCTGTCTGTCTGTCTGTCTGTCTGTCTGTCTGTCTGTCTGTCTGTCTGTCTGTCTGTCTGTCTGTCTCTCTCTCTCTCTCTCTCTCTCTCTCTCTCTCTCTCTCTCTCTCTCTCCTCCTCTCTCTCTCTCTCTCTCTCTCTCTTTTCTTCTCTCTCTCTCTTCTTCTGGATGCAAAAAAGTATGAAAATGCTTATAATAATAATATGTAACCCTCGAAATAAAGAGTATAATTATCTGAATCAGTTATCTGTTGCAAACACAGTGAAGTCTTCGTCATAATGTGTTTCTGTCAATTAGGACAGGGCCATTAAAGCTTACTTCTCGTCCTGTAGAGGTTATGCTTGCGTTTTTGTGTTGGTTTTATAGACAGACAGACAGACAGACAGACAGACAGACAGACAGACAGACAGACAGAGACACAGAAAAATACAGAGTCGTTACGTTTCCGCTCAGTCTCTATGATAATCATGACTCATTTTTTTGCAGGACAACATAGACTACAACACAATGTGAAACTAGCCGCCGCCACCATCACCACTATAAAACAACAACAACAATAACAACAACAAAACTAAACAAACAATTTTGTAGACAATCTGAGTGTAGTATATGTAAGGTAAAGGTGTCCCATAACCTTTGTGGTCGTTACGGAGCGAGGCATCAGAGACCTCAGCTTCTCTACGAGCCAGCACATTGAGGGCGGCGCCCATCTCCTCTCCCTCGCTGCTTTATCTTCCCTGACCCTAAAGAGGGCAGGTACCCAATTACAGCTGGGTGAACTGGGGAACTGTACTGAAACCAAGTCGCGCAAACGGTCACCCATCCACTTGGTAACCATGCTCGATGCTGCTTGACCTATTCTTGGGGAAAGCGAGTGCTCTAACCATTGAGCTATCCCATCCCCCTTGAGTATGTAGCAGAAAACCCAGAGTCTAAACAGAAGATCAATAACTGCGATGTGTTTTCCTGTTCCCGACAGCTTTTTTCGGATGAAATGAGGGTGAGAACCTCTCTCTTTCTCCTAACACTAACGTTAATGGCTGTTTGCTGCTTATCGCATCAAAGAAGAAGATGAACACTTATCAAGGCAACAGACTTTCTCCCCTATCAAAGCCAGAAAGCTAAAGAGAAACAACAAAAAAACGAAGCAAAAATCTCAACAAAACCCCAAGTGACTCCAAGGTCTTTGGGTAAATAAAAAGTCTTCTTTCATCTTTGGAACTTTCTAATTGCAACGCTGTCAATGGCTACACTGATCAAAGAAGGATAATTATGTGGATGACGACAGTGGCTATCCTTCAGTATAAAGAGATCAGAAAAGGTGTAAGGTTGAAGGATTCTTCAGGATGTGTGTATTTCTTTAAAGTATTTCTTTTGCAGTTGTGGCTAAACATTGGCTTTTAGTTGCAATCTCTGTGACAGTTTTT
>CM060327.1:10541548-10544048 GCA_030674155.1 Stramonita haemastoma | reverse complement strand
CCCAGCACCACTACTCCTGTGGAATGCCAGGGACCTGTAAATATAAATAGCGTCCTCACCGTCTGAAATTCATTACAAGGAATTCCCTCTTTTCTATCCCTCTGTTTGTTTCTGCCTCGTTCTTTTTCTTCCTGTCACCTTCTTCTTACCTATTGTCTGCCTTCTTGGTCCATTCTCCTACCTTTTTTCCAAAAAGACTTTGATAAAAGATCACAATTCTCTCCCACGCCGAAGATGGATGCCCTGGGGCTAACTTGTCACACACTTAACGGCAACGCAACGCATTTTCACTCCTATGACAGACAACAATAGTTGCTGTCTGAGCGTTCGACGACGAAAAACTTAGTGTTTGATGTCAGCAAAGTGTCAAGCCCGTTATTAGAATGTTATGCTTTGCAATATCATGTTGAAATCATCTTTATCCCCTGCGTTGGCTTGATTGTATTAGAGTCCCAGCGTGGCTATCCGATTTAGCGACTGTACCCATCAACCAACCATTACGCACAAGCTCCTAGCACCCGTAAATAGTGATCCATGATCTTCTATGCAGGCGTTGGGGAGGGATTTGGAAAAAGCCATACATGCTCGGAGGGGATAGTTCAGTGGTCAGCGCACTCGCTTTCCCCAAGCAGCATCGAGCGTGGTTACCAAGTGGATGGGTGACCGTTTGCGAGTCTTGGTTTCAGTAAAGTCTTCCCAGTTCACCAAGCTGTAAATGGGTACATGCCCTCTTTAGGGTCAGGGAAGGTAAAGCAGCCAGGGAGAGGAGATGGGTGCCGCCCTCAATATGCTGGCCTCTAGAGAAGCTAAGGTCTCTGAAGCCTCACTCCCCTACAACCGCAGAGGTTATAGGACATCTTTACCTTTGTACCTTTACCATACATGTAGTTTTTATCCAGTCTAATCTACACTCTGCCAGTTATTCCCAGCTGTGATGAGTGAGACAGTTCTGCTTGACCCCTGAAAGATTCCTCCTGGGAACGCCCAACAACAATAACTGGCAGTAAACTGGTTATTATGCAAACGAGAAAAGAATGACAGAAAGCAAAATAGCTCCCCCCCCCCCCCCCCCCCCCCCCCCATCTAGACAATGACAGGTACCTCATATATCGTTACTCTCTCTCACAAACTGACGTCACCATCAAGGGAGAGAACTGTAATGACCTGAGAAGGAGTGCTGTGTTTTGGAATTCTGCGTCGTGCTTTCTTGTTCCGACAGGTGGCGCTGGTTTGTGCGCGTTACCTCACTGATTAAACTCCGATTAACTTCTCAGCCATTGAAGTCATCACCATCATGGCTTTTCCCTATCTCCACTCCCACTGCTTAATGGAAAAGAGATTTCTTCTTCAAAGGTCGTCTATGGCTGTAGCTCGCCTTGTAAATGATGTGAAAAGCACTTTGGTTTGTGTTTTTTTCAACAAGGTTTAATGCTGTACAAATATGTAGGCCTATCATTATTAGGTTAACAGTTTCATGTAGTTTCTGAGAATGGTATTTCGCTTTGAAGGTCACTTTGTGTGGGAGTTGTGTATTATATTTACGTACAAGTTCTTGAGATGAGACTATAAACCGAGGCCCTGTGTGCATGCTGGGTTTTTTGTTTGTTTTGTTTTGTTTTTAGTAGGGGGGGGGGGGGTCCATTCCATCCAGCAAAGGCCTACTCTGATCAATGGAATTTATAAAGCCCTATATCTTGCAAAAAAAAATCACAGCCCTGACCATGGTTGCTGTCACTGCAGTGTGACCATGGGTTGCTATCACTGCAGTGTGACCATGGGTTGCTATCACTGCAGTGTGACCATGGGTTGCTATCACTGCAGTGTGACCATGGGTTGCCATCACTGCAGTGTGACCATGGGTTGCTATCACTGCAGTGTGACCATGGTTCTGTCACTGTAGTGTGACCATGGGTTGCTATCACTGCAGTATGACCATGGGTTGCTATCACTGCAGTGTGACCATGGGTTGCTGTCACTGCAGTGTGACCACGGGTTGCTGTCACTGCAGTGTGACCAGGGTTGCTATCACTGCAGTGTGACCACGGTTGCTGTCACTGCAGTGTGACCACGGGTTGCTATCACTGCAGTATGACCATGGGTTGCTATCACTGCAGTGTGACCATGGGTTGCTGTCACTGCAGTGTGACCATGGGTTGCTGTCACTGCAGTGTGACCATGGGTTGCTATCACTGCAGTGTGACCATGGGTTGCTGTCACTGTAGTGGACCATGGGTTGCCATCACTGCAGTATGACCATGGGTTGCTATCACTGCAGTGTGACCGTGGGTTGCTGTCACTGCAGTGTGACCACGGTTGCTGTCACTGCAGTGTGACCATGGGTTGCCATCACTGCAGTGTGACCATGGTTGCCATCACTGCAGTGAGCCTAACATCTTTTCGCTCTGGTTGACATTGGCTCTGATTCTATTATCCTTCAAGTCATTCCGGTAAGATTATACATGAAGGGCGAGTGTGCAAACTGTCCTAACTTCTAGGGTGT
>CM060327.1:10519048-10534048 GCA_030674155.1 Stramonita haemastoma | reverse complement strand
TTTCTCAGGGTACGACTTGTTGAACACATCCCTCAGTCCCCCTTTCACCTTAGATCCCCCCCCCCCCCCCCCTGTCAGGATGCTAGGGACCTGTTCAGTATAAACAGCATCCCCACCTTCTGGAAATTCTGTGCTAGGAATTCCCGTTTTTCTGTTCTTTTTTTTTTGTGTGTGTCTGATAACAAAGAATTTGAATTGAACTGAACTGAACTGAATTGTTTCTGTTTCTTCCTGTCACCTATTGTCTATTTCCTGCCCTTTTTTGGTCCATTCTTCTTCCTTCTTTCTCCAGAAACACAAAAATTGACTTTTAAAAAAACACACACACAAAAAAAGCCCCCAAAACAACAACAACAACCCCCACCCACCCACCCAGTTTTCTCCCACGCCAAAGTTGGATACACTGGGCCAGACTTGTTAGGTGTTTAACGGCAGCACAACGCAATTTTTTTGCTCATATCAAAGACAACAACAGTTGCTGTCTGAGCTTTCGCCGACGAAGAAGAAGAAGAAGGAAAACTCCTTTAATCAGTTTTCAAACAAACCCAGTCTCTTTGAATGAGACGCCAGCCTTAAGTTCAACACCTCATCTCTCCAAAAAACAGAACAAAGACTGGCTCAAACAATGCTTTCTGCCTGCAAACTTTCTCTCTCTCTCTCTCTCTCTCTCTCTCTCTCTCTCTCTCTCTCTCTCTCTCTCTCTCTCTCACACACAACACACACACACACACACACACACACACACACACACACACACACACACCACTTCGTAAGAGTAGGCCATTGTGTGCCGGTGGGAACAGATGACAATATTTACAAAACTGCATACACACGGGGACTGATTGAAAATAAAAGCACATGAGTGCTTATTCTATTAACTTCGATATAAAACATAAAAGAATAAAATAAAATTAAACTCTCTCTCTCTCTCTCTCTCTCTCTCTCTCTCTCTCTCTCTCTCTCTCTCTCTCTCTCTCTCTCTCTCTCTCTCAGTGCTGACTCCACTCTCTCCAAAAGTCATTCGGATGAGACTTTAAACCGAGGCCCCGTGTGCGAACGCACGCAGAACATCTTGCGCACACGTTAAATCCTGTTCCGCTTTTCGTAAGAGTAGGCCATCGTGTGCTGGTGGGAACAGATGACATTTACAAAAATTGCAGACACACGGGGACTGGATGTAAAAAAGTACACAGAGTGCTTATTCCATTATCCTCGATATAAAAGAATAAAGAATCTCTCTCTCTCTCTCTCTCTCTCTCTCTCTCTCTCTCTCTCTCTCTCTCTCTCTCTCTCTCTCTCTCTCTCTCCCTCTTCCTCCCTCCACCCCCCCTCACTCTGTGAGAGACTGATGAACAAAAAAGGAGTCTTTAAATTAAAGAAGAGTGATGATGATGTGTCAAGGCCATTTCAATGAAGACAAAGACACACAGAGAGCGAGTGGCGACTTTAAATCACGTCACACCAGCCTTTAAATTAAAAGCTGGATGGAGTTCTCTTTCCTTCCCAACCCACATCCTGGTTCTTTCTTCAGTGTGTCTATCATTTCAATCTTATCAATAGCAGTATCCATCCTTCTGACCTCTTGCCCATATCCTCTTCTAAAGAAGCAGTAAATGAACACACAAAGTGGGATGGGGGTGGGGGTGGAGTGGGGGAATGAACGTTGGAGTTTAAAAGTTTGGGTTTTGTTTTTGTTTTATTTAGCGCCCGTTTGAAAAAAATGTCAGTGGTGAGTCGGTACACTAGAGCTTAGAGCTCTCTTTCTATCTAAAAAAAGGAAGTAATGTGTCAGAAAGTGTTTACTCATTTCAGAAGCATACACACAACGCAAAATCTCTCTGTGTGTGCATGCATGCACACCCACACGCAGGCACGCTCGCACGAGCACACACACACTACTATGTGAAAATAAAAATTTGACATTGATAATGTGTGAACACACTTTTACAAATCGATCAGGAAAAATAACACACACAAACACACACAGACATACACACATTCGCGTGTCACACACACACACACAAAACACACACACACACACACACACACACACACACACACACGCATTACTGTGATAAAAATAAAATAATCCCTCTTAGTCAAGCAGGGTTTCGAAAAGGCAGATCCACAGCAGATCACCTGATTAAACTCAGTACACATATTAAACATCAGTTTGCTTGTAGGAAAAATGTACTTGCCACCTTTTTTGATATAAAGAAAGCATATGATCAGGTCTGGCATGAACGATTACTGTTTAAATTAAAATCCATTGGCTTATCTGGTAACATCTATTATTATGTTAAAGCCTTTCTCTCAGAAAGATGCATGCAGGCCAAAGTTGGAAATTCGTATTCTACTGTACGATTTCCAACAATGGGCATTCCTCAGGGATCAGTTATTGCTCCACATCCTTTCAATATTCTCCTTTATGACCTTCCTAAGTGTTTCTCAAGTAATACCACCCATGTCCAGTATGCTGATGACATTTGTATGTGGATGAATGTCACATTGAAAAAGAGAACACCAAAGAGACAACTAAACTATTTGAAAAATTTGTATCAGATTGAGCTAAACAAACTAAATGACTATATCTTTGTGAATGGTCTGTCACTATCCCCTGAAAAGACCAATTTAGTACTTTTTAATAATGGTGCTAACCCACCAGTTCTACCTGTTTTCCAAATAGATGGGAACGTTTTGGAATATAAAACTATGGTGAAGTTTTTAGGGGTGTATTTCACGTCTAAATTAACTTGGAATTATCATATTGAATATTTAAACACTAAAGCTAGGAAAAGTCTAAACTTCCTGAAAGTTATTAGTAAACAAGTGTGGGCTCATGACGTAGCTGTATTAAAACATCTGGCGTTATCT
Organism: Stramonita haemastoma; assembly: GCA_030674155.1. Taxonomy (NCBI): domain Eukaryota; kingdom Metazoa; phylum Mollusca; class Gastropoda; order Neogastropoda; family Muricidae; genus Stramonita; species Stramonita haemastoma. The sequence continues at coordinate 10,531,174 of CM060327.1, read as the reverse complement.
TTAGTGCGTTCCAGACTTGTATACGGCCAGGAAGCTTTTTTCAGTGCTCCTAAGTATTTGTTACATAAAATGAGAAGATTAGACTGTAAGGCTTTTCGATTAGCTCTGGGGGTTCCTTTTCATGCATCGTCTATGGGCACTTATAAGGAGATAGGTGTTTTACCATTAGACAATTATCGACAACTGGCTTTAGCTAAATATCTCTTACGGTGTTCGAATCAAGAAACCAATGTGGACACTGAAATAAGTGCAAAATCTGATGTCAACTTTCCTAAAAGAGCACGTTCTATCCGTTCTCTGACCACAGTTAGAACCTATACTGCTGAATTATTTGATAATGCAAAAATATATCCTAAAGATTTAACTAAATCAAAGATTAACATCTCCTCTTGTGCCCCATGGGAGCTCCAGAGAGCTAATTTTGACATCAGTTATTCTTCTCTAACCAAAAAAGGTAATGAAAATGTTCTTAGTGCATTAGTAAAAGAATACATACAGACTACATACCCAGAACATCTAAAAGTATACACTGATGGTTCCCTTTTGAGCAATGATGAGGCGGGTGCAGCGTTTGTCATCCCATCTCTGAAAGTAGAGAGATCCTTTTCCATTGGGAAAAATCGATCTATTTTTACAGCTGAATTGTCTGCTATATCAATGGCTTTGTATCATCTTCTAGATTTTCCCAAAGATATTTTCCAGATACTTTTTTGTGTTGATTCCAAGTCAGTTTTACTTGCTTTAAAAAATTTCAGCTCAAAAGTGAGGCAAGAGCTCATAACTGAGATTTGTCATCTGGTTCATTTTTTGATGTTACGGGGTACTAGTATTACTTTCTGCTGGATTCCTTCTCATTGTGGTATTTACTTTAATGAAAAAGTTGACAGAATGGCAAAATGCGGAGCAAAGCATGTAAATGGGTCTTACAGCATAGATGTTCCTTTTTCTGCCCGGGAGGGCTATAGCATGTTGCAAAATGCATGCTGGAAACACTTCAAAAAGAAACTAGAGGATACTGGGTTTTCCTGGAGTGATGACATAACTCATTTATTATCTTTCGGTAATACTAAATTTCGTAATTCACATGAATATAGAAATGTTGTATCCCTTATTTACAGGTTTAAGCTTAATGCTTTTAGATCTAAATTTTCAAAAACAGCAACATGTATCTGTGGTGAAACAATTACCAATGCTCATATTCTTTTACAATGTCGAGATCTAAAATCATTTTTACCTACCTTCCCAGCCCTTCGCTTAGACCAAATTCTTAAAGATGCCTCTTTGATGAAAGATATTGTTCTGTCTTTAACTCACAGTCCTATTATCAGATACTTGTAGTACTTTGAAGTTTATTAGTTGTAGAAATTGCAAAGTTAGTGTTTGAATTGTTATTTCCTCCTTTTCTAAGTTTCTTGTTTATGCTTAATCAGACTTATGTTAGTTTATTGCCGATGTTTAGCTATGTGCACCCCCACACACACACACACATCCACACATACATTATACACCTTCCCGTCTGATATCACTATTTAGTGGAAGGACGTTAAACTGAAGAACTACTACTACACACACACACACACACCATAAACTGAAAAAGAAAAATACAAGCAACGACAAAAAATAAAAAGAAATATAAACACATATAGACATATACATTATATATGTATTATATTATATGACATTTACTGGCCCTTCTGACTACATTATTATACATACAACTGATCTGGAGTGTGGTGCCGAATGAAGGTGACAAACGCTGAAATGGACTTTCGTGGTCGGTATGGCTGTAAACAATATGGCATAGTATGGTATGGTATGATCTGGAGTGGTGGATTCATGTGGTTTAATCTGGTCCTCAATAACTGTCTCCCCTCCCCTCCCCTCCACTTCCCCAACTGTGCCAACTTGCCACCTCCACACCTATCATCACACCCCATCACTGCCTAAAAATCCCCCATTAAGTCATGTCATTATCATCACCTGAGCGAAAGTCTTTGAAAATGGAATGATGGATACATGTTTGAAAAGCTCTCTCTCTCTCTCTCTCTCTCTCTCTCTCTCTCTCTCTCTCTCTCTCTCTCTCTCTCTCACCACCCACACCCACGAACATGTGCACCCACACCCACGAACATGTACACACACACACACACACACACACACACACACACACACACACACAACACACACACACACACACATGAATGCTTTAGAAGTCAATTTTATGATTTTTTTTAGTGACGGCAGGATGAAAAAAAGTTGTGTTAACTTAATCTTTCTTTTTTTTTTTTACCCTAACAACAATCAGACTGACACTCACACACACACACACACACACACACACACACACCGCACCCCACCCTCCCAACACATACTTACACACATTTCTACTCAAATATGGACGCACAGCATGTCAAAAATCTTCTTTGCTTCATGTTGAACAGGAGCACTGAATTGCCACAAGTTCTGCCACACCAAACAAACCTCAGACATCATGAGAAAATCACGCAAAAAGCTTCACGATTCTGTGATTCTAAAAATTACAACCAAAAATTTCAAAATTTTTCATCAGACTCTCATGATCATTCCATTTTCTTCAGCTCTAAGCATTATGGCCCAGGAACAAGATCCAATGGCCTCAATAAAACTCTCCAGGGAACAGTCTATGGAGGAAGAAGGAAGACAGAAAAGTAAATGACAGACTGGCAACGCTGCAGAATGGACAGAAATAACTTGCTAGGCAAGGGACCCCGAGCTTTAACATGCAACCAGCATGCAAGAATCTAATAAATAGCTCTTCAGTGCATTCTGCAACGTCACAGCTGGAAAGACCCTGTAACTTAGGCAGTTTTCAAAGGTTTCTCAGTTTCAACGTTACTTTAAAAGAATTAGGATAAATTTTGGCAAAAAATTTTTACACAAAAGAGATGGTGGGGGGGGGGTTCATGCTCTATAAAAAGAAAAATCTGCTTTTTTTCAGTTTTTTTTCTGCTCTGTTGATATTCTGATTACTTGAGCTTGGGTGTTTTTAAACATGTATTTTATAGCAAAAAGGTAACTAAATCATGCCTGATACATTAAGTAAAAAGTAGAAGAGAGATTATGGTTTTATAATATATCAAAATCTCAAAATCGACAAGTTGACAGCCATGTGTCTGAAATGGTATAGTGGCTTTTTTTTCTTCTTTTTTTTTAACCAGATTAAAGGGGCACAGTTAGGTACATGACACATGACAACAATCTTTACACTACAACAATACACTTTCAACAATCAGTATGATGAAAAAAAGCAAATCGATGCTTACTCAATGTACCATCTGAAAAAAAAATTGACTTTGACAGAAAAAAACAATCAAGGGCACTGAAGAGGTTCAGTTTGATCCAATCATCTTGTTTATAAGCCCTGCCGACCACACAGGCCATATCAGGGCTAACAATGTTCAAAGACTTCAGAGTCAAAAGGTGATGATGAGAGCAACCATAAGACTGCTAGAATGGTTGCTTGTTTTTTTTGTTTTTTTCCTCTTAATCTCAAACGGCTCATACATTTGCATTTGAATTTTCGGAGTGTTATGACAATAAATGAATACGATATTAACACAGCAATCTGCTTGTGGTTTGGTCACACCCCATAACAGAGAAAAAGACAACATGCATGGAGACACATGTAGCTGCTACATACAGTTTAGCTCGTAATTCATGCAGACATTTCCACTATAACAACTCTTATTGTTTAATCTGGCACCACGTCCACCTTTCTCTGATGAAAGATGACTGGAAGGAAAAAGAATGGACAGACAGACAGACAGACGCACAGTCTACCGACAGTCTACAGATATAAAATCTGGACAGATAGACAGACAGACAGACAGTCTACTGACAGATATACCATCAAATGTACAGACAGATGGATAGATGGACTGACAGATGGATTATGACAAGTCCTAGAAGAATGGTTCCATCAGTAATTTTCAACAGTCATTAACAGAATGAATCCATGTCACATCAACGTTTGAAATAACAATATTGACATGCAACTACAGTATCCACATTTGCCTCTGACATTTGTAATAAAAATGCAATATAAAAAATGTTGGAAAAAAGTCCAAATCTGGACATCAGCTTAACCATCAGTAAAAGTGCAAGGAAAAGTTTGTGCTGTCGTAGTCATTCACTTACCCAATCTCACAGTCAGTACTTATTCAAAATAGTGAATGCAGCCCAGACCTAGAGATCTACCTGCAGATACTGATCTAAAAAATCCAGCACATACAATCCAAAAGGCAATCGGACAAACAGACGTGTATGTATCCACAACAACAACAAAATTATATTCATTTTTCACACATGCACTTCAAAGTAAGGCTTGTATCATTTAGCTATTTGCAACCACTTTCAACTATCGGTAATCATACAGAAATCATATCAAGTGAGTAAAAAGAAAAAAATTACCAAAAATCCCCAACTCAAATTAAAAACAAAAAGAAAAAAAAACATCAGCCTTCTGTAGTTTCAACAGCACATACTGAGACACAATAAGCATGTTTTAATTCAGTGGTGTAACAACACTGTGATTATGCTCCCTTTTTGATCAAACTTCGGAGTATGTACATGCGCATCAATACATATCTGTGTGTATAGATGTGCGTTTCCATGGCAAACATTCGTGATCTTAGTCTCTGTAATTTTCTCTGAAAGCAAAAGTAGTGGGCTCAAAAGGCAATAGCTTCACGATGTGACATGATATTTATGTTGAAAAAAAAGAAATGAAAAAAAAAAAGAAACTAAACCCGTTAAGGTGTCTGCCTTTTTTTGGACTTGGCCATCCTGCCCTACCTTCAAAAAGAATTCTCACAACACAGAAACTTCTGTAGCCATTCTCACCAGGTACTGACTCCATCCCACAGATTTCAACAACAACAAAAAATCTAGAATAATTACAAATACAAAATTATCAAGGTAAAAAAAGTTGATATGGAAATCTAACCAAATTTACAAATACAACAGCTCTTTTGATTCCATCTCCTGTGGCTCTAGCTCGCTGCTAAGATCCCTGACATGAAGCTATGGTCAGTTGTTGTGTGTTCCCCAGCTTAACGACCTGGGGGTCACCCAGAACATGCACTCTTGACTCGTTCATCTCACCTGGGAATCACTGTGAGATAGGAAGTACACCAAATGAGAAGTTTGCATGTACGACTGTTTTCGAGTACCTTGCCATATAGGCAGCCATACGTGACTTCAGAGAAGTTATGGGTCAGTGAGAAAGAATAGGGCAGACACTGTAGAAGGTTGGTTCTTTTGTTAGAGAAAAAAACCGAGCTTTTCATAACAGAGACAAACGCCACTCCCTCATCTCCTGTGACTGACTTCTGGATTGACTTCTTCCTTCACTTCTTCAAGAGTCATTACAATAGTGTACTGACTTATGTGTCTTCAGAATATGTGTTCAGGGAAAGGTTTTTGGTGGGGTTGTTTTTTGTTCATCAGCTAAATCTCTGACAATCATCAATGGTGAGCTTTGTATGTGCAACTGTTGCACACCAGTAGGGCAGTCACATTCCAGTCTTGGGGATAATGTCTAAACACAACGCCAGAGTGCATGCGTTTTTTTTGTGTTTGTGTGGGTTTTTTTTTTCATTTAATTATTTCATTTGTTCCTATTGGTACTCAATGACCCATCTTTCACAAGGTAAAATGGGTTTTGACATGTGTGCAAGATATTCCGCATGCGCTTGCACATGGGACCTCATCACCTCGGTCTATAGTCTCATCCAAACGACTTTTGGGAGATTTGAATGTATACTGATATTAACTCCAGTGGAAAAATCCTCTCGAACAGGTGCCTCAGTGAAAACTTGAACCCAGACTGTCAGATTGCAAGCACAATGCTCTAACCATTAGGCTATCCAAGCCCCTCACCCCCCCCCCCCCCCTATTCCTGTGGGACATTAAACATGGTGAACCCCAAATATCTCAAGTTAGCAGGTTGCATGCTGGGTATGTTATGTCATCTTTTTTCATTAAATCAAGGTTATTTTACGTACAGTCAAGTATAAATGACATTTTGGAGCATGGAAGTGTGTCTATACGATGTATAGAATAATAGGTCTTATCATTATGTACTTCAAAGCAACAACAAACACTTTTGGTTTGAAATTCAATCAGGACAACTAGCCCAAAATGAAATAAAAATCTACACAAAGACACATGCATTCATACACCCTGCACACACCACACACACACACACACACACACACACACACACACACCACAACACACACACCAAACACACACACACTCTTTCTTTTCAACCCCCAAACGTGCCTCATAAATCAGCCTGGAGTTCATATCATTTTCCTTAAAAAATGTGCCCTGGTTTTTTTTTTCCTAAGAGTCAAAGGTTCATTGTTCTTCCATGGAAATCTGTGCTGGGCCTTGTCTTATGACCTTGAAGGGTCAAGAAAGTACAGGAAGAGGGGGAAAGGGGGTATTGTGACTATAATTTGTTAAAAATCTTGTACCACATATCAACTCAACAGTCTCCATTGCTGCTGTCATCAGTAGGAGCTCCACACAATGCCTCCAGGGTTCACCATCTCTCTTTGTCTCTGATGAGTTCTATGATCTCCCAAACCACTGATCTCAGTGATGTTGGTAATGTAGGATGTTGGTGGTCTGCCTCTTTTTCTTCTGCCCTCAACCTTACCTTGGAAAAGTGTCATCATCACAATTGTCTGTGTGTGTTCTGTTTGCATGACCAGTTATCTTGAATCTGTGCTTATCAATTTCAGCCAACATCTGTCTTCACACTGAGCAAACATCAAGAACGCTTTCATTTGTTCGTTGTCTATTTGACTCTTAAAGTCGCATTTTAGGATCATTTCCATAATGTCCAGACTTCTGACCCATACAGCAAAACAGGCCAGACTTAGCATTCTCAGTTTAGAGATATTCAGGTATTTCTCGGTCTTCCTAAATATGTTTAACTGAATCTTCTTTGTATCAAAATATGAAACTTGGAAAAGAAAACAAACACTACCATTTTTTTCCCATGAAAATCAGCCACCTCACCCCAACCAAAAAGCTCCCCAAAAGACACTTTTCCAGTGTTTCACTCGATGCAAAAATTAAAGTCCGTTTTTAGCCTGCACTATAAAAGGAAAGAAAAAGTGAGCACCAAGTTGTGAAGAAAAAGGACCTGCCATTTTCTTTTTTTGACCTGCCATTTTCATTTCAAACTTTTTTTTATGAATGAACATGTGAACCATAGATAGACCTAAACGTGCTCAAATCTACATAAAATTGGCAATGTAAAAGTCTTATTTAAAAGAGTAAATATCACACAATCAATGTTCAAAATCATAGACAAGTAAACATGATAAAAATTCAAGTGCAAAACCTAAGTAAATAAGTAACCGATTAAAAATCTGATCTAAATAACTGAACATTATAAAATCAATGTTCCGAATCATAAAGTAAAAAGGTAACCATAATTCTAAAATTGGACCTCCATAAGTGAAACATTATAAAATCTTATAAACTTGCACATAACACAGTAGTAGTAAAGAAAACAAAATCAATATACCAAAGAATTACTTATCATCACATTTTTTTAAGAGAGAGAGGAAACAAAAAAAGCACAAATGGAAGCTTAACTCCATCAAACAGCATCACTTTTGGCATAAAAGCATGCACATACAAGTCACAGAAGAAAAAAAAAAAAGATGAAGTCTAACACAAATCTCTAAGGACTTACACCAGTTTTCCTTTAAGGCTGTTGACAATATCCAAATCTATACACATTTTCATGCACAAACTTCACATATATGCAACAAAGAGCAATGCCTACATTGCGAAAAAAAAAAAAATCAAATATGGCCTTCACCTTGACTGTGTGCAGATTATGCAAAGTCAGCAGGTCTCAGTATTCACAAATATTCATAAAATATGAGTACAGTGTTGAAAAATACTCACAGGTACTTGCACATATTTTCACTAAATATACACATAGTCACAAGTGCATATTAGTACTTACACACATATACATTCTCTCTCTCTCTCCCTCTCTCTCTCTCTCTCTCTCTCTCTCTCTCTCTCTCTCTCTCTCTCTCTCTCTCTCTCTCTCCTCTCTCTCTCCCCACCACACACACACACACACAATATACAGCAGCAGTAACAACAAAAAGCAGAAAAAGTATATTACAGCAGAAGTTTAAAACACACACACACACACACACACACACACACACACACACACACACACACACACACACACTGCTCCCACATTATACATATATTATATATAATATATCCATAAAATAAAGACGAACATACAGGACTCAAACAAAACAATACTGTCATATAGGTATACAAATCAAAATAGTTCAAATTCACACTTCCAAACAATGAAAAAAATACCTTGCTACAATCACATTCACTTACTGACACCTCTATCCCCTCAGTGCTTTGAAAAATTATTTGTGACACAGTCACACGGAATGTGAAAAGAAATCAGTTATGAAAAACAAACAAACACCAAAATATCAATGAAAATAGTGACCCATTCATCTGTACCTGTACTTCCTAAAATTCCCAGCAGTTTTTAGGTTTCTAAACCTACACATTTCTTTTACCGTTTTTCCCCCCACACATGTAAATGAGAAGAAAAAAAAAAGAGAAACATTTCTTTACTATTTTCACCCCACCACACATGCAAATAATAAAAAGAATTTTTTTTTCTTATTGTTGAAAACAGTAGAAGGGAGGGTGGAGGGGGGTGGTGAGAAGGGGAGGGGGGGGGATCTACCAGATTTACTTTTACTGATGCCATTTTTTTCTTTTTTTTTTGCGGTAGTGCTACAACTACTCTATGAGTCCCTACCTCAGCACACAGCAACATTCACAATTCTTCTGCCATTAATGACGGACACCATAACAGGGTGTTATACATTCAACTTCAACCCCATTCAACTTCAACCCCATGAGTCGATGAAGTCATGGGTTTGAATTTTGGAGAGTCTGGCGAATTAAGGGAAGGGATTTTTACCACCTCCCGGTCAACTTCAAGTGCAGACCTGCCAGTGCCTTAATTCCTTTGTGTATATATACACAAGCAGAAGATGAAATAAGCCTGTGAAAGATCCTGTAATTCGTTTGTGGGTTACGGAAAAACTAACATACCCAGCATACATCCCCAAAAGACAGAATGGGGCTACCTTCATAGTAGGCAAAAAACTGTTGCATATGAAAATTCTCATTAGTAGTGAATCTCGGAGCTCTAGCCAAGGCACAAAAAAAGAAAAGAAGAAAAAAAACACTGCAATATTAACACCTCCTTCTAAGCTGTTGGCTATGAGAAGAAAACAACAACACGTTGTTCTTCAGTTTAACGTCCTTCCACTAAATATGATATCAGACAGTAACAGAACCCACACGTGTGGCAGCTCTGTGTGTGTGTAGGATGAGGTCAGAATGTCAGGCATGGAAGCAGTAAAAATACTGACATCATGGAAAAGGAGACTAAAAAAAAGAAGAAGATTGTATCTACCGTACAGAACTATTCACGTACAGACTAGGCCTATAAGGATCCAGAAGCTTGGAACAAGAGCTGAAACTTAACTGCCGATACCTCTACATCACTGGTCCACTGGTCGTTGTAGCTATACAGAGAGAGAGAGAGCAAAGCTAAACTATGGCCCCACAGATGGTATGCTGCTGCCCCCTCCTTCCCTCAACACGGAATGTCTGAGTCGCTCTGGAGGTAATGGTCAGGGGGTGAACTACAAAACCTGCAATCACACAGCCAGGAAACAAACTATACAATCCAGATTTAGTCAGAAAATAAACTATACAACCTGCAATCAAGCACAGGAAATACACTATACAGTCCAGATCAAACGTCATGAAAAACTATACAACCTGACAGTCAGGAATAAACTATACAACTGCAATCAGTCAGAAATAAGCTTATAGTCCAGATTCTAACTGCCAGGAAATAAACCATGCATCCCGGGTGTCAGGAAATGAACAATAAAACCTAAAAGTAAGACCGGGAATGAACTATGCAACATGGCTTAACACAGGCCAGGGAATTGATTCGCAACTAGAATCAAACAGTCAGGAAATAAACTATACAACTTCAAATATCAAAAAAAATATACAACTTCAAATATCTGAAATAAACTATACAACTTCAAATCAACAAGGCATAAATTGACAACACAGACTCAAAGGTCATTGAGTGAATTACACAGCCTGAAATCACATCTCAACTAGAAAAATAAAGGAAAACCTTGCTGCACAGCTTTTCCAAAACAAAGCTCATTCTGGAACACTCTGGAATAATGTGAATCAGTGATAACGACGCACAGTGAGAATGTAAATACATACTGGGCTAGAAGTTTGCATGTATGACCTTAGGCAAGCACCGCTCCATACAGGCAGCCATACTACTTCAGAGGATTTTTATTTCTCCTTTTAAAGGAGAGTAAGTGTCGTTATACTTAGAGCTACATCATGGCTGAAGATGCTTTCAGCAAAATGTAACGGTTAAATGTTGGCTTTGGGGACAGGATAGCTCAGTGGTCAGAACACTGGCTTTCCCAAGCTAAAGTTAAACAGCATTGAGCATGATTACCTAGTGGATGGGTGACTGTTTGCGTGCCTGGCTTCAGTACAGTTCCCCAGTCCACCCAGCTGTAAATGGGCACCTGCCCTCTTATAGGTTGGGGAGGGTAAAGCAGTGAGGGAGAGGAGATGGGCGCCGCTCTCAATATGTTGGCTCCAGGAGAAGTTGAGGTCTTTGACGCCTCGCTCCCCTACGACCACACAGGTTATGGGACACCTTTACCTTTCTAAGGACTCACCTTTATCCACATTCACCCATATATGGGGCTCCAGCTGTGCCAGTTTGATCTTCTCAGCCATGTACTGCAACATACAGAGTGGGAGAGACTGAAGACAGGCATGGTTAGTTCAGAACAGAGAGTGTGTGTGTGTGCATGTGCAACCTGGAATCAAACAGGTCTTGGAATGAGAAAGGTGTTCTACCTTACAACAGCAATGTCATGATCTCTCACCCCAAGACAGTATGAACTGACTGATGAATGTTGTTCATGAATTCAGAGGACAGGGAACAGACTTTACCTTAGTGTTTATCTATTTATTTTATTCTCTTGTATCTAGGATATTGGAATAAGTACTCATGTGCTTTTTTACATCCTGTCCCCGTGTGTGTGCAGTTTTGTAAATTTTGTCACCTGTTCCCACCAGCACATAATGGCCTACTCTTTTGAAAAGCGGAACAGGATTTTACATAAGCGCAAGATGTTCTGCATGCGTTTGCACACAGGGTCTCCATTTAAAGTCTCATCTGAGTGGCTTTTGGGCAGAGTGGAGTCAGCACTCACATGTTCTCACCGAGGGAAACCTCCCCTTGACTAGGATTTGAACCCAGGTTGTCAAATTGCAAGTGCAATGTTCTAACTACTAGGCTATCCCATCCCTCACCTCCACAATAGCAATGTCATGGTCCCTCACCCCAAAATGGTTCATCAGACAGATGGTGACTTTAATGAATGTTGTTTATGACTTCAGTGGACAGGGAACAGACTATACTCACCTCCACAATAGTGATGTTATGGTCCCTGACCCCAAAACGGTTCATCAGACAGATGGTGACTTTAATGAATGTTGCTCATGATTTCAGTGGACAGGGAACAGCATTTACTCACCTCCACAATTGCAATGTCATGGTCCCTCACCCCTTGACATAATGTACTAATTTTAATGAATGTTGTTTATGATTTCAGTGGACAGGGAACACAATGTCATGGTACCTCACCCCCAGACAGAAGGTACTGGCTTTAATGAATGTTGTTCAGGACTTCAGTGGACAGGGAACAGACTTTACTCACCTCCACAATCGCTATGTCATGGTCCCTGACCCCCAGACTTTAATGAATGTTGTTCACGACGTCAGTGGACAGGAAACAGCCTTTACCCACCTCCACAACAGCAATATCATGGCTTTTCACCCCCAAACAGAATGTATACATTTTCAGGAACAGCCTTTACTCACCTTCACAATCGCAGTGTCGTGGTCCCTCACTCCCAGACAGGATGTAC
>CM060327.1:10511548-10514048 GCA_030674155.1 Stramonita haemastoma | reverse complement strand
AGGGTCCAGATGTAGACTTAGAAAAAGAGGAGTGCATCAAGCATATGAGCAAGAGTCTTGGGGCAGTTCTTTGCACACTGCTGGAAGGAGATCACTTGGGGAGGGGGGGGGCATGGTCAGCTGACAGAATGAATCATGTCTGCAAACTGTGGATCCTGTGCTGCTAGAGACACCCTCCAGTTTTTAAAACATTTATTTCAGCCTGGTGGAAACACATTCAGATATAGTGCCTCAAGACCTAACAAACATGTCCAGAACAATCTGAAATCTCAAAAGGACCGACAAAATATATGACAGAATACTGTGAGTGTGGTCTGGCAGAAGTGTCCAGAGGAACTCAGTGCTCAAGGGAGGTGCTTTCTATGCAGCAGAATAGTTTTAAAGTGTTTCTGAAGACTTTTTGGGGGTAGGCAGTGACCTTATGAAAAGTGGAGGTCAGATTAGAGTCATCGCAAGTCGTTTTTGCCCGTTTTCTCAGTTTTGTACTTTTCATCTTTTTTCAACCTTAGGTAACAAATTTTTCAAAATGTGATTGTCAGATTGTAATCAAATTTTGCATGCTGCTAGAGTAATGTATTATCTACATTGTGTCAATACGGTTTTGTCATATCTGTTGATGTCTGGCTTACATGGGACATAAAAAAATTTATGTCATGTCTTTGTTCGGGATTTCTATCTAATTATTTGATATTTAATTTTTTCTCAAAAACTACTTATGTTATCTTAAAAAGCCATTGTAACAATGTTGGGCATCTATTTTTCTATACATACAGCAGATTTAAGCATGTTTAGTCAACTAGATTCTGAAAAATATCAAACATACTAAAATCCAATATGGCCGACCATTTAGGCCGTTACCATGGCAACGGGAAATTTAAATCTCAGTTTGAACCCTAAAAAATGTTCCTTTAGTTCATTTACATCATTTCAGATAACCAGATGATGTGAATTCTGCCCTTAACTTAAAAAGTGATTTCACTGCAGAGCATTGCCTTAAATTTTAATTCCTCAGTTAAAGCTCTGAGGTTCACAAATAGTGATATATATGCATTTGATTTTTTCGACCCACCATTTGGGTAGCTGCATTCTCACTTCAGGGATGGTGTCTTAACAAGACATCTGTGTGCATGCCCTTTTTTTCTATCATCCGTTCCAACCAGCACACAATGGCCCTCCCTTCCAAAAAGGCAGAAAGGGTTTATAACATGTACACAAGATGTTCTGTATGCGTTCACACACAAGGCCTTGATTTATAGTCAGTCTCATCTGAAAGACTTTGACATTCAGTTCAATTTTTGCATCAAACTGGGAAGAAAGGGTAAAGCTGGGAATCGAACCCAGAACCTCATGGTTTACTTGTTGGCTGGCGGATGTCTTAACCATCCTGCCACCCTCCTTCTTAGTGCTGATGTAAAAATCCAAACAGATTTGTCTGCATGAAATTCAGGATGTCTTCTCACCTGGGACAGGTAACACCCCCCCCCCCCCCCCCCAATAGCCTCTGCTTGCTACAACCTTCTTTTCTATCTACTGTGTGAATGGCATCACCTGGCAAGACAAGGTCCCAAATAAACACTGTCCTGGAAAGAGCTGGATGCACCAGTATGTACACGCTATTGAAACAGGAGATGTTATGTGCTGGTTTGGCCAGCCATGTCGTGTCATGGACAAAGGATGGATCCCTCAAGACTTCCTCCATGGAGAACTTGTGCAAGGAAAACGTCCCACAGGCACGACCCCTGGGGGACCCCTAAGATGTTAAGCAGGGGAATGCACGCACAATACTGCTACTGCCATCACCACTACCAACAAAAAAAACCCACAACAACAATAAAACAACACAAACAACAACGCTACCAACAACAACAACAACACAACAACACTAACACTAACAACAAACCAACCCCACTAACAACAAAACAATCACACTAGTAAAACGATGAAACAGCAACAAAACAATACACCAACCAAACAACACTACCAACAACAACACTAACACACCATAGCCAACTCACTGTGTCAGTCCCCCAGCCTCCCCAAGACAGAATGAGTGGTAGAAGATGAAGGCTTTGTTGCTCACTTCCATCAGCCAGCTGTAAACAATCATGACACCTTTACACACACTGACAGAGCTGTAAACAGTCATGACACCTTTACACACACTGACAGAGCTGTAAACAGTCATGACACCTTTACACACCATGACAGATGTACACAGTCATGACATCTTTACACACCATGACAGCTGTAAACAGTCATGACATCTTTACACACATTGACTGCTGTTAACAGTCATGACATCGATACACACCATGACAGAGAGATGTAAACAGTCATGACACCTTTACACACATTGACTGCTGTTAACAGTCATGACATCTTTACACACCATGACAGAGAGATGTAAACAGTCATGACACCTTTACAGACATTGACAGAGAGCTGTAAACAGTCATGATACCTTTACACACATTGACAGAGGGGTGAACAGTCGTGACAT
>CM060327.1:10499048-10504048 GCA_030674155.1 Stramonita haemastoma | reverse complement strand
CCACCATAGTGACCCAGCAGAAGTGCATGGCCCCTCTGGCTGGTGACCCCACTGCAGCCTAACATTGATGGGCTCCCTGTGGACTCCCGACCCTGAGGGTGAGACATAACGAATCAGGGTATGGCTGTGGCTGGGAGATTGAAATGTGCAGGGTGGGAACGGCAGGACAGGGATGCTACACAAGATGAGGCAGCAAAAACATTAAAAAAAGATTCAACTCTCCTCCCCTAACCCCTTCCCCTCAAAAACCCCAAACAAGGAATCCAACACTCCTCCACCCTCTCCCCTCCCCTCCCCTCCCCTCCTAACCGACTGACCTCTTGGTTTCGGGCAGGAAGATGGAGAGGGCGGTGACGACCTTGGTGACCTCTACCTCCATGCGGGCGGGGCCGATGACCAGCACAGTGCGCCCGGTCATCAGACTGTACAGCACGGGCTGCAGATTGTGGTAGGTCACCATCACCTCGTGAACCCCGTACCCTGGGGGAGAAGAGAGAGAGAGAGAGAGAGAGAGAGAGAGGAGAGAGAGAGAGAGAGAGAGAGAGAGAGAGAGAGAGAGAGAGAGAGAGAGAGAGAGAGAGAGAGAGAGAGAGAGAGATATGTACACCTTAGCACTTTATCTTTATTTTATTTTATACCATTTTATGTCACAGCAGATTTCTCTGTGTGAAATTCAGTCTGCTCTCTCTCCCCGGGGAGAGCACATTGCCACAAGCGCAGCGCCTACCTATTACTTTTTTTTTTTCCCCTCAGGGATGGTGTCTTAAAATGACACCTGTGTGCATGCTGGGTTTTTAAAAAAATAATTTTGTCATCTGTTCCTACTGGCACATGATGGCCTGCTCTTCTGAAAGGCAGAACGGGGTTTTAATGTGTGCGCAAGATGTTCTGCATGCGTTCGCACATGGGGCCTCGGTTTATAGTCTCATCCGATTGACTTTCAACCCTTTTGACTTTCATTCGACCAAATGACTTTTAACCCTTTCAGTTCGGTAAGCCTGTTTTCATTTTGTTTTTTTCTCGTCAAACAGGGAAGAAAGGGCGAGGCTGGGAATCGAAACCCAGAACCTCACGGTTTTACTTGTTGGCAGGTGAATGTCTTAACCATCCTGCCACCCTCCTTCTTGGATATTCTTTTGTTTTTAAATCTGTATTAAATCAACAACAACAAAACTGTACAGCACATACCTGGCCTGCCAGGCCCGAGAGAGGAGAGGACGTCTGCACTGGTGTACACTCCATTCCTGGGTTTCCTGATCACCACACACAACACATGAGCAGATCTTACATTCCAAATTTACACAACACACCCAGGTCATATCACTTCACGTCAACAGGTCGTACATGCAAAATTTACACAGCACACAAAAGTAAGATCACTTCATGTGAACAGATCTGTGGAAAATTTACACAGCACATCAAGATAAAGTCACTTCATATGAACAGATCTTCTGTGGAAAATTTACACAACACACTAAAGTAAGATCACTTCATGTGAACAGATCTGTTGAAAATTTACACATCAAGATAAAATCACTTTATATGAACAGATCTCCTTTTGAAAATTTACACAACACATCAATATGAAATCACTTCATATGAACAGATCTGTTGAAAATTTACACAACACACAAAAGTAAGATCACTTCATGTGAACAAATCTGTTTAAAAATTTATGCAACACATCAAGATAAAATCACTTCACATGAACAAAATCTTAGTTGAAAATTTACACAAAACATCACAATAAAATCACCTCATAGCAGATCTTCTGCTGAAAATTTACACAACACACTAAAGTAAGATCACTTCATGTGAACAGATATGTTGAAAATGTCCACAGCACACCAAAGTAAGCAGCTTGGAGCAGCCAAAGGCACACATCCTTGCAGAAGAAACCTCAAACACAACACAAGACAAGACATGACAATACTGTCCACTGGCATGTGTGTCCTTCGGATGAGACTGTAAACTATAAACTATAGACTATAAATTGTGGTCCTATGTGCGAACACACAGAGAACATCTTGCGCACACGTTAAAACCTGTTCTGCTTTTTAGAAGAGTAGGCCATTGTGTGCCAGTGGGAAAAGATGACAAACTTTACAAAATTGCATACACAAGGGGACTGGATGTAAAAAAAAAGCTCATGAGTGCTTGTTCCATTATCTTCAAAATAAAAGAAAAAACAAAGAACCGGTACTCACCACAAACAAGACTCTGAGGAAGGGGTTGAAACAGTCTGCAAGTTACAGACGCTATCTGTCACTGTGTCTGTGTCACAGCATGAATCATCTGCACACACACACACACACACACACACACACACACACACACACACACACACACACACACACACACACATACACACCCACACACAGACATACATGGAGGCACCCATCTCATCTCCCTTGCTGCTTTACCTTTCCTGACCCTAAAGAGGGCAGATACCCATTTATAGCTGGTTGAACTGGGGACTGTACAAAAGTCAAAGGCACGCAAACGGCCACCCATCCAATTGGTAACCATACTCAATGCTGCTTAACCTTGGCTGGGGGGAAAGCAAATGCTCTGACCATAAGATCAATCTGATTTTGTTTTAGATACACCTTGTCAAGGTAAGCATGAGAGTGTGTCAAAACGTTTCATGTATTTTTTTAACATTCACTCCCTTACTTTAAAATGAAACATGTATGCATCAATGGAAAACAAAAATTCTTTGTATATTTAAAAAATCACACAAAATAAAACTTTGAATTGATGTAATTGTGCATGATATGTACTTGTTTCAACAATTTTCTTGTGTTTGCTGAATTTCTAAACGACAGCCAGGTTAATATGTCACATTTAGATACATTGTAAACTTGAGCGAGGCTGCACGGATCTAAATTGTATCAAGTCAGTCTGCCTGTCTGCCTGACTGTATGTCTGAGTGTCTATATATCAGTCAGTCAGTCAATCACGAAGTCTCTCTCTCTCTCTCTCTCTCTCTCTCCTCTCTCTCTCTCTCTCTCTCTCTCTCTGGAGTTAACATC
Source organism: Stramonita haemastoma (assembly GCA_030674155.1). NCBI lineage: Eukaryota > Metazoa > Mollusca > Gastropoda > Neogastropoda > Muricidae > Stramonita > Stramonita haemastoma. The sequence goes on along the minus strand of CM060327.1, from coordinate 10,501,013 downwards.
AGTGCTGACTCCACTCTACCCAAAAGTCCTTCGGGTGAGACTGTAAACCGAGGCCCCGTGTGCGAACACACGCAGAACATCTTGCGCACACGTTCAATCCTGTTCCGCTTTTCGTAAGAGTAGGCCATCGTGTGCCGGTGGGAACAGATGACATTTACAAAACTAAATACACACGGGGACTGGATGTAAAAAAGCACATGATTGCTTATTCCATTATCATCGATATAAAAGAATAAATCGAATCAAATCTCTCTCTCTCTCTCTCTCTCTCCCTCTCTCTCTCCCTCTCCCTCTCTCTCTGTGCAGTACCTGTGGCAGATATAGTGTCAGAGACACTCTTGAAGGATTCCGTGAACTCCATCTTGCAGCGGTCCAGGGGTCTGTCACAGCCGTCCTCCGACAGATCTGCTGGGTTCTCTGCTGCACGGATCTGCTGGGCTGGGTTCAAGTCCTTCAACACAACACTACAGCCATAAACGTTAGAGACTCCCTGAAGTCAAAATGTGGATACCTTAATTGTGGGTAAAAAAAAGAAAAAAGAAGTCTTAAATGCTAGAGGGTTAAACGCAAAATCTCACCATTGGTGAACCTCAGAGCTCTAGCCAAGGAACTGGGAAAAACCAGTGAGATGATTATGACAGCTAGGGTTAAGAGTATGACTTCTCCCTTAACTTCTTGAGAAGTTTTTAGGGCACTACACTGAAGTTTTCAGGCCATGTGTCATGAGCAACTTGAATCAGGTGGAGCACATACAGGTTGCATGCTGGACATGCTGTTGTTGAATCAGGCAGAGCCCATACAGGTTGCATGCTGGACATGCTGTTGTTGAATCAGGCAGAGCCCATACAGGTTGCATGCTGGACATAATGTTGAGTCAGGTGGAGCCTATACATGCTGCATGCTGGACATGTCTATATCATCTCTGCTTTCTGCCACAACTGGACTACTTTTCCTATAAAAAAAATGGATGCGTCTTTAGTTCACTCAACCCAGTGAGTTTACTCCCTTGCTTTACACCAAATCTTGCCCATTATGTAAGGGTTAATAACCTCCCCCCCCCCCCCCCCCAAATTAATGGCAAAAAGTAGTTACAACAAGTTCATTAGAGAATTTTTTCAGACAAGTTGTTAATTAAGGGAAGTAATGACAAAGTATGGCATGTCTTTCCTTTATAATTTAGCTTGTGTAGACACATAGAAAATAAAGTTTTATTGTAATGAGGTTCAGAAAAGAGGAGAGAGAGAGAGAGAGAGAGAGAGAGAGAGAGAGAGAGAGAGAGAGAGAGAGAGAGAGAGAGAGACACAGAGACAGAGAGAGAGAGAGAGAGGAGAGAGAGAGAGAGAGCGAGAGAGAGAGAGAGAGAGAGAGAGAGAGAGAGAGAGAGAGAGAGAGAGAGAGAGAGAGAGCATGCGTGTGAGCGTGCGTGCATGTGTGCTGTCTGTGTGTGTGCATCATCATCATCATCATCATCATCATCATCATCATCATCATCATCATCATCATCATCCTTACCATGATGGGAACAAACGATGGCATCCTGGTAGCCTCCAGAGCGCCATCATCATCATCACCACCACCAGCGAAGACGACAGCGACAGAATCCCCGTTCACAGCATGGGGATTTTCCTGTCCACCCTCCCCCGAATCCCCCCCCTTCCCCACCCCCACCCCTACCCCCACCCCACCATTCCGAACGACCCCATTTTCACCCTCACCCTCACTCTTCCCCCCTTGCACCGAGCCGCACCGAACATCACTCTCACACCCCTCTTCTCCCCCACCCTCCTCTTTCTGCAACGTTGCGTTGTCACTGTCGTGTATGTGGCACTGTGCTGCCGAGCGTTCTGCCACCACGACGATTCCTTCAGAAACACTGTCAGTAAGCGTGCCATCGACACACGACGCGGTGCCGTCACTGTTCGCGACACGCGTGGCAGCATCGCACGTTTCTCCTGAGGTAGCTTG
>CM060327.1:10491548-10496548 GCA_030674155.1 Stramonita haemastoma | reverse complement strand
TTACCTTCTTCTGTCTAACACTTCACTAACACTTCACTGCAGTCAACTGTTACCTTCTTCTGTCTAACACTTCACTAACACTTCACTGCAATCAACTGTTACCTTCTTCTGTCTAACACTTCACTAACACTTCACTGCAATCAACTGTTACCTTCTTCTGTCTAACACTTCACTAACACTTCACTGCAATCAACTGTTACCTTCTTCTGTCTAACACTTCACTAACACTTCACTGCAATCAACTGTTACCTTCTTCTGTCTAACACTTCACTAACACTTCACTGCAATCAACTGTTACCTTCTTCTGCCTAACACTTCACTGCAGTCAACTGTGACCTTCTGCCTAACACTTCACTGCAGTCAACTGTTATATCTTCTTCTGCCTCACACTTCACTGCAGTCAACTGTTATACCTTCTTCTGCCTAACACTTCACTGCAATCAACTGTGACCTTCTTCTGCCTAACACTTCACTGCAATCAACTGTTATATCTAATTCTGCCTAACACTTCACTGCAATCAACTGTTATATCTTCTTCTGCCTAACACTTCACTGCAATCAACTGTGACCTTCTTCTGCCTAACACTTCACTGCAATCAACTGTGACCTTCTTCTGCCTAACACTTCACTGCAATCAACTGTGACCTTCTTCTGCCTAACACTTCACTGCAATCAACTGTGACCTTCTTCTGCCTCACACTTCACTGCAATCAACTGTGACCTTCTTCTGCCTCACACTTCACTAACACTTCACTGCAATCAACTGTTACCTTCTTCTGTCTAACACTTCACTAACACTTCACTGCAATCAACTGTGACCTTCTTCTGCCTCACACTTCACTAACACTTCACTGCAATCAACTGTTACCTTCTTCTGCCTCACACTTCACTGCAGTCAACTGTTACCTTCTTCTGCCTAACACTTCACTGCAGTCAACTGTTATACCTTCTTCTGCCTCACACTTCACTGCAATCAACTGTGACCTTCTTCTGCCTCACACTTCACTGCAGTCAACTGTTATACCTTCTTCTGCCTCACACTTCACTGCAGTCAACTGTTATACCTTCTTCTGCCTCACACTTCACTGCAGTCAACTGTTATACCTTCTTCTGCCTCACACTTCACTGCAGTCAACTGTTATACCTTCTTCTGCCTCACACTTCACTGCAGTCAACTGTTATACCTTCTTCTGCCTAACACTTCACTGCAGTCAACTGTTATACCTTCTTCTGCCTCACACTTCACTGCAATCAACTGTGACCTTCTTCTGCCTAACACTTCACTGCAATCAACTGTTATACCTTCTTCTGCCTAACACTTCACTGCAATCAACTGTTATACCTTCTTCTGCCTAACACTTCACTGCAATCAACTGTTACCTTCTTCTGCCTAACACTTCACTGCAGTCAACTGTTACCTTCTGCCTAACACTTCACTGCAATCAACTGTTATACCTTCTTCTGCCTAACACTTCACTGCAATCAACTGTTATACCTTCTTCTGCCTCACACTTCACTGCAATCAACTGTTACCTTCTTCTGCCTCACGGGGAAGATTGTTGTCTGTCGTCTGTGTTTTGTTGGATTTACTAGCAGCATTTTTCAGATGATTGTGGTGTCTATGTTTGTTGGATTCACTAACAGCATTTTTCAGATGATAGTGTTGTCTATGTTTGTTGGATTCACTAACAGCAATTTTTTTTTTTTTTGTTCCTAGTTTTGAAGTTACAGGTTTATTTTTTTTATATATTAATTTTGTTCTTTTATATCGAGGATAATGGGATAAGCACTTGTGTGCTTTTTTTTCATCCAGTCCCCTTGTGTATGCAGTTGTGTAAATATTGTCATCGGTTCCCACCGGCACACAATGGCCTATTCTTGCCTCGTGAGGATAGTGTTTGTTGTCTGTGTTTGTTGGATTCATTAGCAGCTTTTTAAAAAAAATATTTTTTGTTCCTAGTTTTGAAGTTAGAGGTTTATTTTTCAATTTTTAAATTTTTTAAAAATTCTTTTATGAGGATAATGGGATAAGCACTTGTGTGCTTTTTTGTCATCCAGTCCCCATGTGTATGCAGTTGTGTAAATATTGTCATCGGTTCCCACCGGCACACAATGGCCTATTCTTGCCTCGTGAGGATAGTGTTTGTTGTTTGTGTTTGTTGGATTCATTAGCAGCATTTTTCAGATGATAGTGTTGTCTGTTTGTTGGATTTACTACCAACAGTTTTTTAAATTTATTTTTTGTTCCTAGTTTTGAAGTAAGAGGTGGTGTCATTTCTTTTTTCTATACTGTCTGAATGATCAACAATTCACTTTCTGTCACATACACGAACAGATATACAGACAGAGACGGACACGCAAGCAGACCTTGCATGCTTAGATTGCACTTATATGATACAATGTAGAATATATTTTTTTAAAACAGTTAGATGTACTCATCAGGCATTAGGATTACATTCATGTTCTACAAAACAGGGTCACCCCTGAATGCAAACAACACTACCTCTTACTTCTATACTGTCTGAATGATCAACAGTCACTTTCTTTCACACACACAAACAGATAGACGGATATACAGACAGGGACAGACATGCACGCAAAGATAGGCAGATAGGCAGACAAACAGGAAAACAGTCAGACAGACAGACAAACAGAGAAAGATGGCCAGAGACACTGACTAGAACAGAAGATAAAGATGCCAACCAACACCCCTTTGCCCATACCCCCCCCCCCCCCCCCCCCCCCCGAAAATTAGAGACATACAAAACAAGGGCACAATACAAAACCCAAGAAAAACAAAAACAAAGCAATAAAAAAACAAAAAACAAAAAAACATAAAACAAGAACACAATACAAAACCCAAGAAAAACAAAAATAAAACAAAAACAACACAATACAAAACCCCAGGAAAACAAAAACAAGAATACAACACAAAACCCAAGAAAAACAAACATAAAACAAGAACACAATACAAAACCCAAGAAAAACAAAAATAAAACGAGAACACAATACAAAACCCAAGAAAAACAAACATAAAACAAGAACACAATACAAAACCCAAGAAAAACAAAAATAAAACGAGAACACAATACAAAACCCAAGAAAAACAAAAATAAAACAAGAACACAATACAAAACCCAAGAAAAACAAAAATAAAACGAGAACACAATACAAAACCCAAGAAAAACAAAAATAAAACAAGGACACAATACAAAACCCAAGAAAAACAAACATAAAACAAGAACACAATACAAAACCCAAGAAAAACAAAAATAAAACGAGAACACAATACAAAACCCAAGAAAAACAAAAATAAAACAAGGACACAATACAAAACCCAAGAAAAACAAAAACAAAAACAAAGATACACAACACAAGACCTATGATGATAGGATAACTTACAGACGCTATGGAGGGCCATCTCTTCAGCTTGTCGGCAGACAAGAGGAGACTGCTGCTGTCTTCACTGACACAGTGCGGGGATCCTCGACTGTCAACAGACCACAGCAATCACCAGCAATTTACCACTATACAGGCCCAGCAATGACCAGCACTTTATTACTATACAGGCCCAGCAATGACCAGCAGTTTATTACTATACAGGCCCAGCAATGACCAGCAGTTTATTACTATACAGGCCCAGCAATGACCAGCAGTTTATTACTATACAGGCCCAGCAATGACCAGCACTTTACCACTACACAGGCCCAGTGATAATGATTCACTAAAGTGTCTGTTCCTGGGAATACTCTTGTCCTGGAGTTGATATCGGTTTCTAACCCCACTCCAAGTCTTTCAGATGAGACTAGAAACCAAAGTCCCATGTGCAGACCAGCTGCCATGGCGCAGTGGTTAGCGCCTTGGATTTTGGACACAACACACACACACACACACACACACACACACACACACACACACACACACACACACACACACACACACACCACACACACCACACACACACACACAAACACACACACTCACTTTTCACTGGATTCTGAAAATAAAACCCTCAAGCAGACTCTCAATTTTTGCAACACTCAAACCATCACCTATTAACATTAAATAATTTCCCTTGATACAATACTTAAAACTCCATTCATAATAAAGAAGAATAGGATGAGAACCGATCCACAGTCTGTGCAATGCACTACAGCAAAACAGCCTGACTTGGTTCGACCCACGTGGCTATTCTGCCCCACCCTCCAGTCAAAGAGCTACTTACATCAGGACTCCAGCCAACACGTTGGAAGTGACACAATGTCCGTGCAAGATCATGGAGTTGGTTGGTTCTGAAATCAGCAGCAGCGAAACAAGAGGCATGAACACACTCTTTAGAATAGGATATGATACTATGCAATGCAGTGCAAATATAATTCAATATAAGGACTGCAAAACAAAAAGAGTAAGATGTAATCTACAACATACATCCAACAACATATCAGAAATATTCTTTATCATTGATATTATCATTATCGTTGTCATCTTGCTTGGTGGCAGTAGTAGAAGTACTAGCTGGAGGAGGAGTAGCAGCAGTATCACCACCACTACCACCATGATGAGATGAAGATGATGACAATGATGATGACCATCATCATCATCACCATCATCATCAGTAGCAATAGTATTAGTGGTAGCACAAGTAACAGCAGCATCAGCAGGACAAAATATTTCAGTTTTTTGCTATTCTATTCTATTCTATTCTATACCACTTTATGTCACAGCAGATTCCTCTGCATGAAATTTGGGCTGCCCTCCCCAGGGAGAGCGCGTCACCACAAGTGCAGCGCCTACCCATTATTTTTTTTTCCTTTTCCTGTCTGCAAATGTATATGTTTCCCTATCAGAGCGCCCCATGCAGTGGCTGTGTGTGGTCAAGCAGCAGCCACACACTCACACCATCTGACACCGTCATGACCACACCTCACAAGTCTGGATTCATTCTTTCTGTCATTGAGCAAGCAACAGCTCACCACCACACTCACTCACTCACCTCAGTC
>CM060327.1:10451548-10489048 GCA_030674155.1 Stramonita haemastoma | reverse complement strand
TAATTCCCTTCTTGTATGTGCACATGCAGAAGATCAAGTAAGCACACTGAAGATCCCGTAATTCATTTCAGCGTTCAGTGGGTTACAGAAACACGAACATACACAACATACATCCCCAAAGTCAAAATGCAACTACCTTCATGGTGGAGGGGGGAAAAAACAATGACATGCACAAAATCCTACCATTAAACCTCTGGCCAAGGAATAGAAAAAAAATAATACAATAAAAAAAAACCAGCAAAAAGATCAATCAAACAGTTCTACATATTCTCCAAATACAGCCAAAGAGATGATGATGATGATGATGATGATGATGATGATGATGATGATGATGATGATGATGATGATGATGATGACGACGAGACGATGACGACGATGGTGGTGGTGGTGGTGGCGATGATGATGATGATGATGATGATGATGATGAGATGATGATGATGAATGATGATGAGATGACGACGTGTGGGGGGTGGTGGTGTATGTGATGGATGATGGTGATGATATGGTGATATATGATTGAGATGATGACTTGATGATGATAATGACAACGATGACGACGATGATGACAATGACAACAATGACACAAGACAATGCAAGATATGACGAGACTTACCAATGGTTTGAGGAATGGACGGATACGTTCCCAGGATTGGTTATGAGGATGGCGGATGTCGATCTCGCATGGACGCGGTTTCTGCAGGCCTTTGTACAGCTCGTTCTCCGCATTGCTCCGCAGCTTGCTCTGCTCTCCGTCCACTTTCTCCGTGTCCTTCAGCCGCATGCGACCCACCTGGTTCAGCAGGTAGCCTGCACAGGTGGGGGAAAGAGCACTTCACAGTGCACAAATCCAACATCACTCAGTAAGGCCTAGTCAAGAGTGTTGAATACAGCGCTTTCCTTCCTTTTGCCTAGTCCAAGTGTGGTCAGCTTCTGCTATAAACAGCACCAGCTGGCCAAAGCTGGGCTGGGATGGGATGGGATAATCAGCAGCTGAGGGGAGTTGAAACTGGGGGAAATTGACATTTGTGGGTTATGTTGGTTGGTTGGTGATATGATGTGGAGTGAGTTTAGTCAGTGTGGGTGCTTGTGTGTGTGTTTGTGTGTGAGTATGTGTGTGTGTGTGTGAGTGCTAGTCTTTGTGTGTGTATGAGTGTGTGTGTATGTGTGTGCGTGCGTGTGTGCTGCATGTATGCGTGCATGCATGTGTATAACACGTGTGTATGCATGTAAGTCTGTTGTGTATGCATGTCCTTTTCAAAAGAATCTTTTTCTCCCAAAAATATCGGCTGCTGGGAACTTATCTTTACAAAAAATATATTTTTTAAAGCCATGTTGCTATAAATGTTTTGTACATGAATTCATTCCCAAACAAGATTTAGAAACAGCAGCAGCAGCAGCAGCAGCAGCAGCAGCAGCAGCAACAGCAACAACAACAACAACAACACAACAACAACAACAACAACAACTGGTCCAACCTTTAGTGTGTTCTAGATCTTGCAGGTGACGTTCGAGGTCTTTGACAAACAGCAGTCTGTTGCCGTACTTCAAAAACCGGGCAGCCTGCATACACAACACAGTAAAGACAGCCATTGTGAGCCAGTGGGAAAAGATGACAAAATTTATGAAACTGCATACACACGGGGACTGGATGTAAAAATGCCCATGAGTGGTTACTCCATTATCTTCGAAATAAAAGAATAAAAAAAGATTTTTTTTGAGATACTGTTCAACAAAAAGTCGCATGTCATTTATCAATTATTTAGATAAATTAACATCTCATGAAATATTCTTTATTGTTTCAAACAATACATTTAGAAGTCAAAATATGCCATTCTTGTAATTTTTTATTATTTTTTGTAAACAGGAGAATGAACTTTACTTTGATTACACAAAACTGACTAATGCAATTAAATGCAAGGGTTTGGGGTTGTTGATTTTTAACATAAAGGCTGTTTTCTCAGGTCAGACATAACCTATCAATGGCACTTCTTATACCTATATTAAAACTCATGGCAATCTTTTGAACACTACATACTATAAGATTCAGTTTGCAGCCGAATATATCACTGGTCAACCTAAAATACAAAACAATTGCAGTTACAAATTTGATAATATCCACCCTTGCCATGAAAGCCTGAACTTTCATCAGGAAGTGCCTGTTTGTATTGCTACAAGCAGCAAGTTTCAACAAAACGCACATGTAGACAGGAAAATTACACACACACACGCACACACACGCACACACAACACAACACCACACACACACACACACACACACACCACACACACACACACACACACACACACACACACACACACACCACAACACACACACACCTCACAACTGTAAGCTCTACGAGCGTGATTTGCATACCCTTTTAAACTGTGACGACAGTTCCTCGTAAAACATCATGATTTTCCTGAAATGAAAGAAATTTACTTCTTCATTTTTTTCCAAGATTTTAAGGCATATTTCCACAGTTGTAGTAAAGTGACCACATATTTAGAAACAATACAAAACACAGCAATCATCAAAACCAAACTTAATATCCTCAAAACAGTCCAAACGGAGAATTGAAATTAAACACTTTTATATTTATAATCAAGAAAATCAACAGATAGTTTAGAAAATAAAAGTAATTCTCTGTGTGTATGTGTATCTGTTGTATGTGTCACATGTGTGTGTATGTGTAGTGTGTGGCATGTGGGTGTGTGTTGTGTGTGTGTGCGTGCTGCGGGCGTGTGTATGTGTGTGTGCGTGCGTGCATGCATGTGTGCATGCATGCGGCATATGTATGTGTGCGAGCATGTACATATGTCTGATGTGTTCCGATAGTAAAATAATCATATTTTAGCACATCCATCCACACTGTTCACTCAAGCCTCTTTTAACACAAACCAAACCACAAAAAAAATCAAACATAATGAAACGGCAAACACACAAATGCACAAAGACAGAAACAAAACCACTTCTACAAAGACAAGGGCCACGGCGGTCATCTTACCTGATGTCAGGGGAGATAAAAACCATGCAGTATGGCCTCACAAAACCTCGAGCCTGATTGTCGTAAAGCACAAAATGGTGAACCTGTTGTGAAAAAGAAAGCGTAAGTGATACAAAATTACTAAAGGCTGTGGACCTTATAACACACAATGCTAACTAAATGTGGGCAAGCTACCACAAAAGGTACATTAAGTTGCAGGGAGAGTTTTTGCCTACAGGCTGGAAAAGGCAGCTACACCTATTTTTAGCGATTTTCATGTTTTTGCAGTTATGGTTTCTTCACACATCTAAACACCATATTCCAAAGTATCAGAGCCAAATTCAGCTTATAAAGCTTAACAGCCCTGTTGCTAAGGTCTTCTGATCAAGACACAAGTACACAGTTCAAGAAACTTTAATCCCAAATTTCTCAAAATGGCCACCTCCCACTTCGTGAAATCAACTACTGTAACTTTGTTTTTAGTCAAGCTACAGCAAAAACAAGTACATCATGTAAAGCTAAATGATTGAACTTTCTCATTGTATCAAAATCTAAAGAATTATAAAAGGGCACTTAAAGCACCTTTTGTGAAAGTGCATCACAAATGGTCTTTTTGTCAAACAAAAAACCCAACTAACAAAACAATGAAAAACTGTTTGCAGCATGCAAAGCCATCAAACTGAAATGAAACTTGTAGCAAAGCATTCTGAAGGTCACCCAAAATATGATTTGTCTCACATTCACACCTGGGAATAACTGTGAGACCTTAAGTGCTCAATGTGAATCTCACATGTGTGTGTGTGGGGGGGGGGGGGGGGGGGGGGGGGGGGGGGGATTAAATCCCTTGCCACATAGGCAGTCATACTCTGACTGTAAGATGATTTTTCTCTTTTGATGGAGAGTGCAGGTTGTATTGCTATCAGCTTTCATGGGTAAAGACAATCTTGACACAACATTTCAAAGCATAGCAACATTTTCATGGAGGCACTCTGCTACAAGCTCATCATGAATGAAGACAATCTTAATACAACATGTCAAAGCACAACATACTAAGATGTAGGCCTCTGCACTTTTACTTACAATTCATAGCTGACAAAACTTTTAACCTGTGCCAAGTGTAGAGTTTCAGATTCCATTCTTCACCTGATTTCTGCATTTTCTTAGCGTGACTGAAAACTTCCAGAATGAAGCCTAAAAACTCAGAGTAGAAACTAAACCCGCACCATTGCAAGTGAGGTTGACCATATTTTAAGCCGTAATTGATCACTGAACTTACAAAGGCTGAAACTCAGGTTGATCAAGTTTTCATAGATATAACTGATCAATGAACTTACAAAGGCTGAAACTCCACAGTCTCATCAGACAATACAACTTGTGTGTCTTCTGATATGCTGAACCCTCTGAAAACACATATCAAACCAAAACATCAACCCATCCACTGCAGGAAAAAAAGATATCATTTAAGGTAAAGTCTGTTAATCTCAAAGGTTAAAAGATCTTGATTTCAGTGAAAGCTACAACTAAGTACACGAATAAAAGAAAAGTATATATAATTTGGTACAAATATCCCTACATACACACACACAAAAAAAACATTTCAACATCACAGACTATGATTAGATTGTAATAAAACAAAAAATTAAATGTCATGAAAAGCTGTCTCACAAATCTAAACACTTACTGAAATGCTTAAAGAATCAAACATTCTGTGGGAGAAAAATGATACAACAATCATGCTAAAATCAAAAAGCTTAGAATATACTTTCAAAACAGTTCCTAAAACTTTGGCATTAACACATAACGCATTTCCAGTCAATTAACTGTACTACTTAGTACTTAAAAACACAATAACTTGGATAAGGAAAAAAGAATCAAACATTCTGTGGGAGAAAAATGATACAACAATCATGCTAAAATCAAAAAGCTTAGAATATACTTTCAAAACAGTTCCTAAAACTTTGGCATTAACACATAACGCATTTCCCAGTCAATTAACTGTACTACTTAGTACTTAAAAACACAATAACTTGGATAAGGAAAAAAAAATCAAAATTACACATTATGAAATAAAATCTTAGTAGTTAAAACATGTATCACATTTACCTTCAACTTTTCTCAACTTCAGCAACTCTCTTCTTACAATTGTCTTCACTTTTTTTCACCTTTCCCATTTTCCAAGCTGATTTCACCACATTGAGAAGATTCATGGCTACATTACACTACATCTGCCAATAAACCCATTTACCACATTACGCTTTACCGCCAGTACCACCCTGTGTACTGACCAAGCTTTGAGGGAATGCTGCAAGCCTGGATTAGTAATACTATCTACCTTTTTGCTGCCATGATATTAAGCTTGAAGTTAAATTCTGTTTTCCAGGAGTTTTCCCCCAAACGGGTACATATTTCTCTCTGTCTGTCTCTCTCTGTCTCTTAACTCACACAAACATTTGCATCATTTAGCAAAATAAACAATAGTAGTAGCAGTAGCCACAGAACTGGATAGAAGTAGCTGAAACCAAATAGCCACAGCAGTAGCAGTAGTAGTAGCATAGCATTGGTAAAAACTTTATAAAAAAAAACAACTAGAAGTAATAATGATATGAATATATAATCATCACCATCATCATCATCAGTAGTTCTCTCTAATGCACCTCAGCAGTAATAGAAGTGGTGGTGGTAGAAGTAGTAGAAGTAGAAGAATAGTAGTAGTAGTAGTAGTAGTAGTAGAAGTAGTAGTAGTAGTAGTGGTAGCAGTAGCAGTAGCAGTAGTAGTAGTAGCAGTAGCAGTAGTAGTAGTAGTAGTGGAAGTAGTAGAAGTAGTAGTAGTAGTAGTAGTAGTAGTAGTAGTAGTAGTAGTAGTAGTAGTAGTAGTATACTACTACTACTACTATACTACTACTACTACTACTATACTAGAAGTAGCAGTAGTAGTAGCAGCAGAAGTAGAATTTATTCATTATCATCATCTACTTCATAACACAGATAATTCAGCACACTCACTCAGAGCTGGTTTGGTGATCGACGGCCATCAGTTTGACAGACAGGGAATTCTTGTCCACACTGCTTCCAGCATCTTTGGGAATCGTCAGCTGTACAACAATAACAAACAATGCTGACCATGATGACATGAAACACACCAATGTCTGTCACTGTTCTGTGTCTTGAAACTAGAAATTATGGATATGAAAAAAGGGACATGGCTTTAAAAGTCTCTTCATTTTATGAGTTTTGAGAGGGGTTTTGTTTGTTCTTGTGGTGTTTGGCTTGGTTTGGTTTGGTTTGGTTAGATATGCCATTTGGTTTGGTTTAGTTTGTATTGCAGTGTAGTGTAAATAACACACACACACACACACACACACACACACACACACACACACACACACACACACACACACACCACACTCACACACACAACACAAACACACACACACACACACACACACACACACCACACACACATCACACACCACACACACACACTACACACACACACACACACACACCACACACACACACACACACAACACACACTGACATATTAAACAAACTGTTTCAAACATAAAACCATTCAAACAAAGCAAAAAACAATTTCAACAAAATCATTTAAAAAAACAACAACAAAAAAACAAAACCAAAAACTTTTCTTACCACAGGCTTGGGTCCTTCAATTTCTGAAAATTCCGCCACCATGACAAAGTCCTCCACAAAGCCTCTGTCCTGAGCGAACTCGTGACCCCTGCCCTTCTTGCCGCAGCGTTCCCACCTGGCCACAGGGGGCGGGGGGAGGAGGGAGCGGGCGACAGTGGGGAGGCAGACTGCTGACGGATAATCCCACTGCTACTGGTGTCCCGACTGGACGGCAAGTAGCTGGCAATCTGGGCATATTCGCCAAACATGCTGACCTGAAATTAGTGAGAGAAAAAATTTTCCCAAAAAAAAAAAGCAAGATTACACACATATGATATATAAGATAATGTATACACGGTGTCGTTGTCAATCAACAAGTATTATTAACACAGTATTAATCAACAGGTATTACTAGTAATATTACTAAGTACTAACAGCAAACTGTCATATATGTGCCAGAATAACAGAGTCACATTCACATGCATGAATATTGTGTACCCATGTGGGCATACATGTGCGCATGTGCGTACGCACACACACACGCATGCACGCACACGCACACACACACAGGGACTGGATGTAAAAATAAATGTAAAAAAAGCACATGAGTGCTTATTCAATAACCTCGATATAAAAGATATTTAAAAGAATAAAAATAAAAAAGAGAACACACACACACACACACACATGTATACACACTATACAAAATCCATGTAACAAGTTTATCAGTAATATTTACCAAATGTTTTCTTCAATTCAAATTCACTATTTAGTCTACTTTTGTCACAAGCTACACACCACCTCATTCAACACAAAAGTTTTCATTTTCCTGTTAATCCCTACATTTGAATTATAGAATAGCTTCGACTAAAATTGAGGACTTTGAAAATAACCAAGTATAGAAGAAAGACAAATACCAATAACTTACAGCATGTGGATTGAGTCAAAATATTTCCAGAGGATATTCAGTTTATTGGTTGTTTGGGGGGGGGGGGGGGGGGGGGGGGGGGGGGGGGGGGCAGGGGGTTGTCTGCTTTATTACCTCAAAGCTTTAAATTATCAGATCATCAGTGTGAAACTCTAACCAATGAACTACCTATCTCTCCACCCCCACACATTAAGAAAAACAATTAAAAACTGTATAATTGGGATACATGTACATGTGATGTGGATCAGTGGTCTAGAGGTAATGCACCTGCATAGAAAGCAAAAAGTCCAAGTTCAATGTGTGTGATGGTTCAATGCGTGTTTGGGCCAGACACTTTTTCCCCATACACCAGACCATGAGTGGTGGTCTGGGTGCTTGTCTTTCAGAGAACGATGATAAACTGAGGTCCCGTGTGTTACAGTTACACATAAATTTTATTTAGCGCACACAAAAGAACCCATGGCAACAAGGGAGTTGTTCCAGGCAAAATTCTGTAGAAAAAAGCCACTTGATAGGGAAACAAATACAGTTGCAGACAGGTAAAGAAAAAAAAAAAGGGTGAGCTGCTCTTGTAACAATGAGCTCTCTCCTGGGAGAGCAGGCTGAATTTTAGAAAATCTGCCGTGACTTAAAGTGGTATACAATACTATGCAATGTAACATATGAATGCCAAAGAACACACACACTGACAGTTAACACTACAGTAAGTTGAATAACAGTAACACTGATACAGTGATTCTGACTCCATTCTAACTCGGCAAGTGCTGCACTACCATCACCCTCCAAGGTCCTTTGGACAAGTCTCTAAACCATGTCCCAGTGTGAACACAAGCAATCTGCCATAATTATGATGTATAACATCCCCCACCACTGTAAATCCAATCCACCTTTTGTGGAGGAGTTGGTCAGACACACAATCATGTTTTAAGTCAGCGGTATCCCTTGGTTTCACTATGCACAATAATGGCCAAACCAAAGACAGTGATCAGTGGGACAATAAATGATAACTCCCGTCCAAAGGAACAGGAAGCAAAAGACTGGATGAATTTAACTCAAATACAAAAATTAATAAGGAAATGAGACTCAACCACTGCCCAACGAGATTCAACCACTCGCTTCCCCCATCCCCTGAAAGTATAGGCTAGAGATTGCGATCGCTGTCAGTGCCACTGCCACACTGAGGAATGTAACCTCACGAGTTATGAAGCTGGAGGTCTTACACTATACGGTGGTCAAAATATTTATTACTAGTACTGAAATCAAATTAAATCAACAGCAAACAAACCTCTGTAGTTTGTAATGTAGTCTAATTGGATAGTCACTCGACTCGCCGATTCTCTCCCGCTATGTCATTTGATCAGTGATGAAATTGTGCTCTCCGTTCTGTACACGATGTCAGAAATACGGCTGTCAGGTCAGCAAAGCTATTCAATGTCTTTCAATGATCTGATCTTCGATCAAACGCATAAGTGTGATCGTTCATCGAGCCCCATTTTGTAGACTTGGCCATAGTAATTCTTAATCTGAACAGTCTGCAAACTGTTCAATATCGCTTAGGCTATCTGGTTTCGCTTTAGAAGCTTGGTACGTACGTTTTGTATTGATACAATCGCTATTGCTGGCTACGTTTTTTTAATCTTAAAAGGACTAGTGGCCTTACATCTTCATAATTAACTTTAAAATGGCTATTTTTCTCTTTGTAGTTAAACAACTAGCATTCTTATTTCAACTGGCACATTGCTTTCAATGTCACATGAGTAGCCTCCCTGTCAATTTTCACGTGATTGTCTGCTACGAGCAATCACCAGTTTTATCATAAATTTTTATCGGGGAAAAAATCCAGTTAAAACTTTAATGTACGACTGGGACTCCAACTGAGATGTAAGCACTTGACTAACAAACAAAAACTCACTATTTTTCAAACATTTAACACACTGTCGAAGAGTGAGTCATGGTCTAGGAGCAATTTTGTTCCGCATTGTTATCAATGATTCAATGCTTGTGTGAAGTTCTTCGTTCGAGATACACTATGGCCCCATATATGCAAACACACACGTCTTGCAAACTGGATATATCTGACCCACCTTTCACAGAAAAGTACTTCGGCAATGGCTGGCGGCATGGATGATACTCCATACTAGGCTTATACACGCTCGCAGGAGAAAAAAGAAGAAAAAATTAAGAGAGATAAGAAAGATGTGAAGCTTCTGTTTACCAGTGGCAGGCTGGCGAGACAGTCGTATGTATACAAATATATTACCATTAAATGGTGAACCTCGCAGCAGCAAAGTAGTTATTCGAGCAACAATTTATTAATAATAATAATAATACCTGGAATTTGTATAGCGCTATATCTTGCAAAAACAAATCAAAGCGCTTGCATTCGACCTACACAACACACAATCAACAACAATTTACAGTTTTGACAAATTCAAATGTAAAAAAAAAAGAAAACGCACGCGCGCGCGCGCGCGCGCACACACACACACACCACACACACACACACACACAACCACCACACACATATATACACACACGCACGCACGCACGCACGCACACACACACACACACACACACACACACACACACACACACACACACACACACACACACACTATAAACTATAGACTATAAACCGAGGCCCCGTGTGCGAACGCACGCAGAACATCTTGCGCACACGTTAAATTCTGTACCGCTTTTCGTAAGAGTAGGCCATTGTGTGCCGGTGGGAATGGATGTCAAATTTACAAAACTGCATACACACGGGGACTGGGTGTAAAAAAAAAGCACATGAGTGCTTATTCCACTATCCTCGAAGTAAAAGAATAAATAAAATAAATACATACACACGCGCGCGCGCGCGCGCGCGCACACACACACACACACACACACACACACACACACACACACACACACACACACACACACACACACACACACACACACACACAACACACACACACACACACACACACACACACACACCACACTCAAGAAAGAACAACAGCTGTGTGTAATATGCCAACAGCAGTAGCTGCTAATTTTTGTCATTATTGCAGAGGTAGGCTCATAAATAACAGCTGCTACAACAACAATGGCAGTAATTATCGTAATTTATTCAGATCAGTTTACATCACTTTACCTTTTCTCTTTTTTTTATACTTTTTTAAAAATACATTTTTACACCACTTTATGTCATGTGCGTAAAATTCGGGCTGCTCTCCCCAGGGAGAGCACGTTGCCACAAGAACAGCGCCACCCATTTTTTTTTCTTTTCCTGTCTGCAACTGTATTCGTTTCCCTATGAGACTGGCTTTTTTTCTGCAGCATTTTGCCAGGGACAACTCTCTTGTTGCAATGGGCTCTTTTACGTGCGCTAAATTTTAATGATGTGTAACACACGAGACCTCAGTTTATCGTCTCATCCGAAAGAATAGCACCCAGACACCATCATAGTCTAATGGATGGTGGGAAAAGTTTTGGGCCCAACGGGATTCAAACCACCACCACTTCGACCCTTTACTTCAGATCGTTCAGTATTAGTCTAGTGTAGTGTAACGTTGCCAAATTTAGTTGAGTTTTTTTTGTTTTGTTTTTTAATTTCTTGATTGATTTTTTTTCGTGTGTGTGTGTGTGTGTGTGTGTGTGTGTGTGTGTGTGTGTGTGTGTGTGTGTGTGTGTGTGTGTGTGTGTGTGTGTGTGTGTGTGTGGAGGGGGGGTACCTTCTGTGACACTCCTGTCCTGCTGCTCCGATGCCGCTCAGTATTGAGATCTGTCCTCAGCAGTACCTAGGTTTGTCATGTTGCATCCTCAGGATCAAGTTCACAACGGGGCTTACCAATGTTAGGCCGCCGTGGGGCCATCAGCCAGAGGGGCCCTGCACTGCTGCAAGGTCATTGTGATGGTGTTCAGCAGTGCCTGTTCTGAGCTAACATACGCAGGACTCTATCTATCTATCTATCTATCTATCTATCTATCTATCTATCTATCTATCTATCTATCTATCTATCTATCTATCTATCTATCTGTCTGTCTGTCTGTCTGTCTGTCTGTCTGTCTGTCTGTCTGTCTGTCTGTCTGTCTGTCTGTCTACTACCTACCTACCTACCTACCTACCTACCTACCTACCTTATCTATCTATCTATCTAATCTATCTATCATTTTTCTGTCTGTCTGTCTGTTGTCTGTCTGTCTGTCTGTATCTATCTGTCTATCTATCCCTGTAGTCTGTACTCACTCTCCCCAAAAGTCCTTCGGATGGACTTTTAACCGAGGCCCGTGTGCGAACGCACGCAGAACATCTTAACGCACACGTTAAATCCTGTTCTGCTTCTCGTAAGGTAGGCACATCGTGTGCCGGTGGGAACAGATGACATTTAAAACTGCATACACACGGGATGGATGAAAAAAAGCACAAGAGTGCTTATCCATTATCCTCGATTTTAAAAAGAATAAATTTAAACAAATTGAATAAATAAATAAATTAAATAATTAGTCTGGCAACCGTGGGGGCACCACCCCTGAAGACTTGACAACCACTTTCCTCGCTGATATCCCGCTGATGTAGGCCATCGTGTGCCGGTGGGAACAGATGACATTTACAAAAACTGCATACACACGGGGACTGGATGTAAAAAAGCACAAGAGTGCTTATTCCATTGTCATCGATATAAAAGAATAAATCCCAAAAAATCCAAATCCAAATCCATTCGCTGATGTTGTCCTCCCATCTCTTCCTTGGTCTATCTTGTTTTTCTTCCTCCTTGGTCCGTACCTTGCATATTGTTTATGCAAGTCCTTTTGATCTTGTGACACGCCCGTACCATTTAACGCAGAACACGCCTGTTAAATCCCCTACCGACCATAAGAAGAGCTTAGTTTGGGCGCCAGACTGTACAAAACCTATGGGGATACCACAGGCTATTGGGGTATGAATAGTATCACCACCTTCTGGGGATTTTCCCTTTTTTGCCACTCTCTTTGTTTTGTCTTTTCCCTCGCGTTTCTATTATTTCTCTTGCTTGTTCTGCCTTCCCAGTCCTTTCTCCTGCCTTTTTTCAAACAAATTTCTTTTTAGACATTTAATTATCATCATGCTGTTTCGCCTGTGTTGTTTTGTTCTGGCGACTAGGTAGTATGTAAACGCTGGGATGAGCATAGGATGTCCATTCTGCAGTGTTATTTGCTGATAGCGCATGCTTCTTACGGCATATATATATATTATATATATATTATTATATATATATTATATAATATATAATATATATATATATATATATAATGAAAAAGGCATGTGTGTTTGAGCATACACGTGCCTGTGTGCGTATCGCGCGAGCACATACATATATGCACAAATACTGATTAATTTTGGTCAACATGCGCGCGCGCTCGCGTGAGTGTGCGAGTGTGTATGGATCTGGGGGCCTTTGGCCTGAGGACGAGCCATGATGAACTTAGCTATGGCTGTAAGAAGGAGAGTTCGGAATGAGCGCAGTGCATGATGATTGATAGGAAAATCGCAGGAAGGAAGACCCCCCCCCCCCCCCTCCCCCCTTGAAACAAACGATCAAAGAAAGCCCCAAACTGAAAATAACAGCACTGTGCACGTCGCTTGTTCCCAGTAATCATTCGCAATAATCAGGCCTGCTGATTGGCTGAAATTATTCGTCAGCGTCTGCGCAATGAGACTTTCCTGCGAACGGCATGGCTGGCGCACGTGTTTTGAAACCGTGTGAGTAGTGTCGATTTCCTCTCTTTAATTTTTTTAAAGCATGTTGTTGTTGATTATACTTAAGTGCTTTTGTTAAAGAACCGTATTGTTTCATAATTATTGTCATTTTAAGGTAGATTTTGAAACAATTTGCTTGAGAAATGAGACTGTAGGTCTCACATTGTGAATCTGTTGCCTAATGGCCGCTTCGTGTAGCTCTGCGCGGATCTATGCGCAGTGGCAGTGTGTGTGCAAGGTTGTCTGGTCTTCTTGGGGCGAGGATATATTGTACTGCCCTAGCGCCTTGCGTCTTAAATTGGGAGTTTTACTAGCGCACAGATGACGTACAGGATAATTTTCTTGTTGCCCATACCATCCTCTATGGTATTTTTTATTTTAGTTTATTCATTCTTTTATTTCGAGGATAATGGCTTGACCTGGGCTCATCAATCCCACAAAGACAACTTAGATATAGATGTCTGCTCCTGAAGTTTAGAGAACTTCCCTATTTTTTTTCATCAAACTTGCCCATCAGCTTTCCCATCAATTTTCCCCGACAGAATTCGAGAGCCAGGAGCAACTCTTGTTGCAGCATTTAACGTGTACAGAATGTATTGTACACGAGATCGCGAGGGCACACACGCGCGCGCGCACACACACACACACACACACACACACACACACACACAACACACACACACACACACACACATACATAGGCCTACAACACACACACACACACACACTAACACACACACATCACACACACACACACACACACACACACACACACACACACACACACACACACACACACATACATACGGCCTCGCCATCCACTCCCGGCCTCGTGGCCAGAACCAGGTCTTCTGAAGGGTCTTGGGATCATCTCTTGCTCCACGGGTTGGGATTCCTGATCCTCATGGCGGTACATCGCGGTCCTGAATCTCGTCTCCAAACAGACTTTGCGATCTGAAAACAAATCAGTCACGATCGTGTCTGTTAGTTTCTTTGATAGAGTATAGGAGGAAAAAAGCAGCGGAAATAACAACGAAAGAGTTTTAACATTAAAACGCTTTTACGCGCACACACACAAGCCGGCTTACACATACAGAAGCAACTCCCCCCTCCCCTCTATCTATACATGCATCCGCCAACCTGATACATACACACACTTGCACACACATGCACAATCCACCCACATGCACGTACTCGCCCACATTTATACACACACACGCACGCACCACACACACGCACGCACACGCGCACACACACATACCATTTCTCTTCTCTCTTTCTCTTCTCATCTCTCTCCTCTCTCTCTCTCTCTCTCTCTCTCTCTCTCTCTCTCTCTCACACACCACACACACACACACACACACACACACACACAACACCACCATACACACACACACCGCGCGTGCGCATACACACACACATACACTTCTTTGTCTGATATCACTATTCAGTGGAAGGACGTTAAACTGAAGAACAACAACCACACACACACCGCACGCACGCACGCACGCACACGTACACACGTGCGCGCGTGCGGAACCCATCTACCCCCATTCTTCTTCACATGTGTACAGCTGACATACTGAGCTAACAACACGCGCCTGCAGGGATACAAAGGGACACAATCAGCACGTGCTAGGCCATAGCCTAGCTCCTGTCACTTCGCTAGCAGAGTCCAGGGTATTTGTACATCGAGGTCAGTGTGTCAAGCCAACACATAGGTATCTATTCCAGAGCTGGTACTCTGGTTTGTCATCCACCTGGAGTTCCCACAACTTAATGGTTTATATCTGTTGACCTGTTTTTTTGCCTTTAGACATTGTTTCCAGTTCAAAATTAACGCTGGGTAGCCTTGTAGTCGTTTGACTTTAATATGTGCTATCCATATCAAACTCTCAAAAGAAAAAAAAAAGATTATTCTACTGAAAAGTCCAGTGTGTATGTGTGTGTGTGTGTGTGTGCGTGCGTGCGTGCGCGCGGCTTGCACGGCGTGTTACTGTGAAGTGATGTGAATGTTTTGGTGTTGAATAGACAATATTTTTTGAATGACAGCAGAGCTGATTTTATACCCAGTTTTAAATCTGTGTTTAATTGCACATTATTTTGTTAGAGATTAACATTTCTAGAGGTGACATCCCTGATATGACCTCTGTGGTCGGCGGGGCTATAAACAAGATTTGGAATTGGATTAGACAATGTATTTTACATTTTCCCCTGTCATTGCAAATTTGTAGGGTTCTCTTTATACACTAGGTTAGGTGTGCCAGAGATAGCAGTGTAAACTGACGCTGACATTGGTCCATTCTGATCCAGAATTCGGCTCTCTTTGTGGCGGATTTACAATCTCCTTCCTTCCTTCTTTCTTCTTCCTTGCCTCCTTCCTTATCCCGGGCCCCCGAAATTTATCATGGCAGTTCTTCTAGGACTCATGCTTCTGTCATCCATGTCAGTACTTTATTTATAGTTCTTGATGTTGGACCTGACACCTAAAGCATTGGACATCTTGTCTCGATCACTAACTTGGATGGATTTTTATCTTTCAGAGTTCAGAGCGACAGAGCTAAACCAAAACTATGCATTAAATCCTATATTATACAGGAAAGAAGAGCTAGATAGCTAAAGGAATGGAGTAGTAACCACAAACAACACAAATGTTTTCGCTGTTGGTGTGATAAAATTCAAATTCAAACACTTAAATATCTCAGAGACTGAGAAATTCACGCGGGTTACAAGCCACAAATGAAACCAATAAACATGTAAACATAGTGTCACAGAAAAATACCACAACACAGTATTCAACATCAGCTCGTACCCATCACAATGTAAAAAGCACACACAAATCAGCAATACCTCAGCCCGTCATAAACGCGCCCAAATAAAATCTCAGACACTCCTGTGGGCACAAGTATGCTCACGCATCCACACACTTACAGTTCTCTCGCGTGCATACATACACACACACGCACGCACCCCTTGCACACACGCACACACATGCACACATATACATATTGGAAACACTGCTGTGTGTGTGTGTGTGTGTGTGTGTGTGTGTGTGTGTGTGTGTGTGTGTGTGTGTGTTTCGAGGATAGTGGATAAGTACTTGGTGTCATCTGTTCCCACTGGCACACAGTAGCCTTCTCTTCCAAAAGGCTGAACAGGTTTGAACGTTTGTACACTCTGTGTGTGTGTGTGTGTGTGTGTGTGTGTGTGTGTGTGTGTGTGTGTGTGTGTGTGTGTGAAAGCATGTGCATGTATCTGTAAATAAGTTTTTTGAGGGAGAAGAGGGGAAGTCTGTTGATTTTGTAGAAGAGGTATTAAAGGGAAACTGATAATTGGAAGGTGGAGTAGGTTATGTGTGGCCAGGTTATTGGAAAATAGAAGTAAAAGGCTAGCAAATAAAAGAGCGGGCTTTTTCGCATCTGGTTTATTAGGGCTAGTGTCCTAGGTTTATCTACTAAGTTCTTTTGTCAATTAGGAGAAGGGGATATGATATGCATGGCTTGGTAAGTGGAAATAGAAAAAAAGGCTAACACTTAAAGAACAGGTTTTTCTCACATTGGAGCAAATAGCTGTCTTGTTCATCAATTCATCTAGAGTTCTTTTGGATAGAGACGCAATTTTTCAAAAATACTGTAGGCCTAGGCGGGAAATAACTGGTTTCAGAGCTGGACATTTGTAATTAAACAATAGAGAAATGCAAGAAATAAGCAGAAAACAATGCACCTTTTGGCTTGTTCCTTCGTTTATTTATCTCAATTTTTCTTGAAAACAACCACAGCCAATTTGAAAACAAAGGCAGGCTTTCGGAAACTACTGAGCTGATACCAGAACTGGAAAGTTGTCATAAAGAAACCAACCAGTTAAGCAGCAGAAACAGTCCTGGCTTGCTGATAGGACCTGTGCTTTGTGATTTAAAGAAATCTTCCAAACCATTGTGTCAAAAGCTCGGTACCATTTTGTCTACGTGCCATTGTGTCCACGTGCATGCATGCATAAGGGCAGACAAGCCAGCTGACTTGACAGCCCTTTTCCCAGTTACTAATGTTAATCGCTAACACTAACCTTTACACTAATCATGTCTTAACCTGGCCCCACACGTGGACACAAAAGGCAGGTGGATATCATGATACAAGTTGTGACACAGACAAAAAAAATGTACTCCTTGCGATTTTAGATGTGGAGCAGGGGGTGTTTTAGGGGAAAAGGGTGTTTGACAAAAGGGGCAGGATGGATAGGTGTATGTGGGAAGGGGCATGAGAAAAGCAATGGCTAAGTCGTTTGTGCGGGTGTGAGAGCAAGAATAGGGAATTGGCAAACGTTTGGGTTTTTTATGTAATAAGAGAGGGGGGGAATGTTTGAGCAAATTCGATGCTTATCTAGATATAAGAAGGTGGGGCTAAGTGGGAAATAGTTACCAGGATGTTTATTATTTTTTTGCGTAGGTGTGTGTGTGCGCGCGCGTGTGTGTGTGTGCGCGCGGTGTGTGTGTGTGCGTGTGTGTGTGCGTACGTGCGCTCGTGAGAGAAAGATACTATGCATACCGACATACACGCACGAATCATTAAGAGACGGAGGAGTCGAGTGTGTAAGCATATTCCGTCATTTTTAATGTTTCCATTTTGTTTTGATGAACTGTTGGTTGGAAAAAAAGGAATAAGAAGCACAAGAAAATGCAAAAAGTAACCAATCCACACAAAGCCAAAGAAACAGAAGTAGAAGATAAAAATACACATGAAGGAAAAGTGGAGACAAAAAAAACGGATGGGAAAAGAAGAAAAAGCTTAAAGAAAACAGAAGGTCAATAATAAGAAAGTTGTAAAATACTAGAACAATAAGCAAAAGCAACAACAACGAAAAAAAACACCAGAAAGAGCAAAATGGAGAAATGGTGAACAAAACCAAAAACTGCAGCAACAAAAAAGTCATGAGAGCCTGAAGAAAGAAACGTGGAAAGAACAGAATAAAAGGAGTGAAAACAGAACAGGGGCCAGAAACAAAACAGAAGACAGACAAGGACACAGAAGAAACGGACGCACGCACGGGATAGCGGTCCTTCCATTTTAAACAGAATTCCATGTTGGCAATATACGGATTCATTTTTTTAAAATGCTAGATTCAAGACTTAATTCTGTTGAAATTGACCAGAATGACAATCTGTGACAGACATCCCCCTGAAAACCCTTGAAAATCAGGGCTTGTCTATCAAAATTTTCAAATTAACAATGACAATAAACTGAGGATACATTTTTGTGTAAACGAATAAGTCGAAAAAAAAATCAAAATGTGCGCGAGTTCGCGGACGAAACAGACGCAGACTAGCAGACTAGCAAAGTGCCCCAAAGAAGTAATTACTCACCTGGCGCATGCACAGTCAGTCTCGGGAGTTTTCCATCAATCACAGTGTTTGGATGGACTTGAGCCTAGAGTGTCGAGTTAAAAACAACCAAGCAAGTAAAAAAAAAAGATAATAATAATGATGATAATGATGATAATAATAATAATAACAACAACAACAATAATAATAATAATAATAATGAAGCAACAAACAACAAAAAACCAACTCTGCATCAAATCCCATGCAACAAATAAAAGCTGAGCTCGGAGGCTAGTCTAACGAAGTAGCAACAAACAGAACAAGTGTTTTTGCTGTGCACATCTGTTTCTTCTACCTCAGTCTTAAGGAATGTACGAGCCTTTTTATGAAAACAGGTCTGGCATTAAGTTCAGGGAAACGCAAGGGAAAGAATAATCACCCATTGGTCTTTTTAAACACAAAAATAATTATTGTTCCACCGAAAGAAAAGAAAAGAATGAAAGAAAAAACTTTTAATTTGAAGTAGTGAATCCAATATACACATGGGTAGTCACAGGGTATTTTCTGCCCCCCCCCCCCCCCCCCCCCCCCAGTCATTTCTCTGTAAGGACTTTGTTGATGTCCATGCGACATGTCCAGCTTGATTACTTTTCCATTCTTCAGTTTCGTCAGAATCCTCACGTTTGTTGAACAAGTCAGAAGGGTGGCAGAATGTTGACTGGCTTTCTGCAAAAGTTGGTAGTTCATCTGGACCACGTCCTCTCCAATAGAAACTCCAGTCTGCTTCAGTTTGTGCCGCTGCCGCGCAAGAACCAGGCCCCTGACTCCCATGGAGTGGAAGCCTACTATAATGGGTACCGGTCTGGTGCCGCCCGGTTTGCCCGTTCTGTTCGGTGCGCTATCTCTATGTCTTCCTTAGACACCGAGACCCCGACTTTCTTGCTGAATACATTCATGCAGTGGCGCACACAGTCCTCCACTGTCTCCGTGGCCCTCGCTACCCTGTACACCGAAGACTGAACTGCCGTCCATGCTGCTCCTGGTCATTCAGGTCTCCTCTCACCTCCTGGTCCGCCTTCATACACTGCTCGAGTTTGATATTCAGTTCCTTGTTTTCCTCCCTCAGAGCAGACACATCTGCTGCTAAGGTATCGCTTTCATTCCGAACACCACACTCTCCAGCTGTTTCATTCTGTAGTCTAGTGCAGTGAGGCTGTTGCTTTCTTAACGTTATTCTTTACGTTACGGGGACTGGATGTAAAAAAGCACATGTGTGCTCATTCATTATCCTCGAATTAAGAGAATTTGATTTGATGTGATTTGATTATCCTGCAGTTCTACATTCTTCTTCTCTCGTTGCAATCCATTTTGGCTTTATTTCTCCTAACATCTTCTTGAACATCCATACTGCCCTTGTTTGAACTGTCTGTGATGTCCGCTTCAGTTTCTATTTTTCTTGCTCGGTCTTTTCTTCAGTAGAGTGGGGACTTGCACAAGAGTCGGAGGCTGTGGATGTTGTTGAGGAAAAAGTAGTGGAGGAAAAACTACTTTGTCCTGAATAAGGCTGTGGATGTTGAGGAGGACTTGCGTTTGCTGGACCCAGGAGGGAATCGGCTGATGATGCTGGTCATTTCTCAAGGCATACACATTTGAATCGTGGTCTTTTCTATAGGCCTACTACTGTATCAGCAACAATATATCTGAGAGTTGTACATTTTTTCTGATCCACACGCCGTTTATAAAAATTTTTAATCTACTCTTCGCACATGTTTAGCATTCGGGAAGATTAGGGGTACATGTCACGTATTCCAAAAAATGTTATTTTGAAGTTTAATAAGTGTAGAAATGAAAAAGTAATAATATTAATGATGACAATAATAATGATAATAATAATGCCAGAACAACTGGGAAGCAGCAGCCTTCGAACGGTCAGCCTGGAGACAGACCGTGCAGAAAGGTCTCTCTAAGTTCGAAGAAAGAGGCAAAAGAATGAGGAGAAAGGCTGCAGACCAGGCAGACAGACCAGCACCAGCATCATATTTCATCTGTGCCCTCTGCCATAGGGACTGTCATTCCCGTGTTAGACTTGGCCAGCCACAACCAAGCTGTGCTGCACCAGAGTAAACACCTAGAGCACAACTCCGTAGTCTTATTACGAGATTGAAGGCTGCCAATAACAATAACAACAATAATGATAACAACAATAATATAATAACAATACTAAAATAAAATATGGAATTCATATAGTACTCTATCTCATATAGCAGCTTTGCTGCACCAGGGTAAACATCTAGAGCACAACTCCATGGTCTTACGAGATTGAAGGCTGCCAATGGTAATAATAATAATAATAATAATAATAATAATAATAAATAATAATAAAATAAATAAGTAAAATATGGAATTCATATAGTACTCAATCTCATATAGCAGCTTTGCTGCACCAGAGTAAACACCTAGAGCACAACTCCATAGTCTTATTACGAGATTGAAGGCTGCCAATAATGATGATAATAATAATAATAATATGGAATTCATATAGTACTCAATCTCATACAGCAGCTGTGCTGCACCAGGGTAAACACCTAGAGCACAACTCCATGGTCTTACGAGATTGAAGGCTGCCAATGGTAATAATAATAATAATAATAATAATAATAATAATAATAAATAAAATATGGAATTCATGTAGTACTCAATCTCATATAGCAGCAGTGCTGCACCAGGGTAAACACCTAGAGCACAACTCCATAGTCTTACGAGATTGAAGGCTGCCAATAATAATAACAACAATGATAATAACAACAATATATAATAAAATAAATAAAATATGGAATTCATATAGTACTCAATCTCATATAGCAGCTGTGCTGCACCAGGTAAACACCTAGAGCACAACTCCATAGTCTTACGAGACTGAAGTTTGCCAATAATAATATAATAATAATAATAATAACAATACTATACTCTACTATACTATACTACTACTACACATACAATATACTAACTAATATAAAATAAAACAATAATAATAAATAAAAATAAATATGAATTCATATAATACTCAATCTTGTAAATAAACAATTTAATTAAAGGGCTTAATAGCCTTTTCACCGTCTCCTCAATCTAAAGGGAAAAGGCAGTATTGTTGCAATAGATTGCACTGCACGTTAGTAGAGAGCTGTCCCAAACACGTCCGCTCACGAGTAAGCGAAAATCAGAATCTATCTTCTCGTTTTCTTTAGAGGTTGGGAATGGCTTTGTCCTTTTTTCAGTTTTGAGCTTTCATAAATTCAAGTCTTCCTGAGAGGTGACAGCCCCGATATGACCTGTGAGGTCGGCTGGGCTATAAACAACATGATTGGATTGGATTGGATTGCTTGGCTGGTCTGGTCTGGTCTTCCACAGAGCCCATATGCTTTTCAGCTTCTTGGTGTAAACTGTTTAACTGTCAGATGCATGTCCCACAAACCATTTAAATGGTTAAATGTTTGCGTCCTTAAAGCATTGTTTGTTTTACATACTTTAACATTTTGTTTTGCCACTATTCTTTAATTGTGACTTTCTGCGGTGTGGTCAGGCTTGGCACTGTTAGGTACCATGGACTGTTAGAATCAGAGGATACTGTCTTGAAGTGTGAGTCTCTGTCTCTTTTCAGCAAACTAGGATCAGGGAACAAAACAGAACCAACACTTGGCTGATATATTGTTGAATAATTTAAATGTAATCTTTAAAACTATATATGGTTGAATATATCTTAAACAATGTAATCTTTGAATCGAATTCCATACATTGCTGTTCAAAAACAGCTTCATTTTGATAATCATTCCTTGTTGATTGGAGTCTTCACACATTGATCAAAGTAACGTAGTTTGATGTGCTTCATAGAATGATATCAGCTTACTAATATGAAGATGGGAAAAGGCATTGAGTTGTCAAGGTTCAGGACATAAACGATGCTGTAAATTGCTGCCGAAAGAGCCGTGGTTTGTTTGCAATGTAACTTCTTTATTTTTTAGGAGTTTCCCTTTGAGTTTCTGAATGATACAGGTTGGTCATGAAAACACACACCCCCACCCACCACGCACGCACCACATACACACACACACACACACACACACCTACCTGAAATACTGTCAAGATCTGGTCATAGTATCCAATAACTACATTTAATACATAATTCAATTCTTTTGTTCTGATTCGTAAGCATCGATATGGTTTTTACACTGTAGGCCTTCTTCCAATCTACCCATTGCGTGCTGTGGTTAAACACAGTATCCTTTCTTTTTATTCATTTATTTAAATCCTTTTTTATTATATACTCCTGCCTGTACTTTTCTGACATTCCATTCAGGAGTATTTTTATCTCATTTCTGTCTGTAGATTAGCAACCAATCGAATACAAAGCTTGTTGTATTTTGTACCACTGTCTCAGGCACATTCTCTTCTGTAAAAGACTAAAGTAATACAGTTTTTGCTATATTTTTTCTTTTCTGCCTTTGCATATTTTGCCCAGGCCCATACAAGTCCTCTGTTAAATACTGGAGACAACAGTCCTCGATGCTAGATTTCTACTATCAGTTTATTCACTGCTGTGAATCAGCTTTTTTTTTCGGGAATTGAGGTGGAGTATGTCAAGTTTAGAGAAAGTCCGTCTTCATTTTCAAAGAATACGCAATTGAAGTGGAAGTAGCAATGAAATAACATTTTGAATTTATACAAAAAACGATCCATATTGGCATCTTTATTATGTACAATGTTGCTTCTTTAAAGAGCAATGTATAAAGCGTATCTACCGTTTTTCACCAGATTATTGAAAGTTCTGTTTTCAAACGTATCTACTTTCACAATTAAGTTTATTTCAACGTATTACCGTTCACAAGATATGAAGTTCTGTTCAACGTTCTCCTTTTCCAAGTTATTGAAGTCTTTTCAAACGTATCTACCGTTTTTCACAAGATTATTGAAGTTTTATTCAACTATCTAGTTTTCCAAGATTATTGAATTGTTCAACTATCTACCGTTTTCACAAGATATTTAGTTTATTTTCAAGTTAGCATTCCGTATTGTAGGAACAGAGTGTTCAATGTTACCACAGTTAGGTCAGTTTTTAAGTCGGTGTAAGGGAGAAGGAACGACTACCTTATTTTGTCACTTAAAAAAAAGTGACTGTGATAGTTCACAAAATGGAACACAAACAGTGCACACAGCACATTTACAATTTGTGTAAGGAGCGCATCAAGATATTTGACAGTTACTGATTGATCTCAGTAATATTAATGTCTTTGTCGTAGAACTATCTCTAAAAGCAGAGAATTAGGTAAAGTTTATACTCTCTCTCTGGTCTGCAGCAACTATATACAACCATGAAGAAACATTTTTGTGTATAGATTTCTTTCAGCAACACTTGAAAGTACCTGTGTACAAATTCAGTTTTGGGTCCAATCCGCTGCTGTGTACCCGTTAAACATTTCACTTTTTTAATTGGGGTATGCTTAACACACGAAATTGAATGTTGTGGAATCCTGAAGGCAAGAAATGGATCAGAATACATATTTTTTTAGTCAAGTCAAGTCAAAAACACTTAAATCATCCCTGAAGGGCAATTACAATACTGACAGGCATATTGATACACTCAAAATCAAAGACACCAAATAGCTACATTTCATATTTGTTCAGACATTATATGAGAACTTCAAATAAAAAACTAATGTCACAGACACTCACACTCTACTCCACTCTTAGACTTTTTTTTAGACTCGTAGACTTTTAAAGTGTAGACTACTCCACTCATTTTCTCTCATGTGTTCCTGTCACTTATCAGTGGAGGGAATTCTTTCTGCCAGCTCAACACTGGCTTTAAAGGATTACTGAGTGGCTTACTTCCAAACTTTTGTATTCATTCATTGTAGGTTTTTTTTGTGAAAAAAGCTTTATTAGATGAAAAGGATTCAGCATATATTTCGTTTCTTCTGTGTTATCGTCCTGCGTTCATTGTAGCATTTTCTTAGAAAACTTTATTAGAAGCGTCGAGTTTGAGATCTATTTCTTCGATTTCTGATTGGCTCTCTTCAACGTCATCTTCCCATCCCGAGCTCATTGCAGGATTTTGTTACAACACTTTAAAAAAAAAGAAAGGTTTGACATCGGATTTGTTTGGTGTTTGATTTGCTGTGTTCTGTGTCATCTCTTGTTCTTCTGGAAGTCTGTCAGTCAAGAATGTAAACTTATCTTGGTTTCAGTAGGCATGTTCGTTCGAAAAATGCCAGCATGCGCTGTCACCCCATCCCGTGTGATCACGCACATGCGTGTGCAAACGCGCGTGCGCACACATACATACACAACTTCGC
The DNA here is from genome assembly GCA_030674155.1 of Stramonita haemastoma. Taxonomy (NCBI): domain Eukaryota; kingdom Metazoa; phylum Mollusca; class Gastropoda; order Neogastropoda; family Muricidae; genus Stramonita; species Stramonita haemastoma. The sequence continues at coordinate 10,464,114 of CM060327.1, read as the reverse complement.
ACGCACGCACGCACGCATGCACGCACGAACACACTCACTCCACTCATCTCACTCACTCACTCACTCACTCACTCACTCCACTCATACCCCCCCCACACACACACATACATACATACACACACACTGTGCGCACTTGGGGGGATGTTCTGATGGAATGGAAGCTATAAACAGAAGCTAACAAGTGACTGTGTGCACTTTGCTTGCCTGAACGCATGATATCAAACACACACACAATCTGCAGGCACACACAAAACATACGCATGTGTGCTCACTCGTGCACACACAATCTTCACACACACACAACACACACACACACACACCCACACACACACACACACACACACACACAACACACACACACACACACACACACCACACACCACACTCACTACCTCACTGACTCACTCACACACACCACACACACACACACACACACACACACACACACACACACACACACACACACACACACACACACACACACACACACACACACACACACACACACACACTCACTTACACACAGGGAGCGAGGGAGGGAGACAGACAGACAGATTGGTGATCATTTTTGCTTTTTTCTCTTTTTTTTCGGGGGGGGGGGGGGATCCCCCCCTCCACCCAGACCGTAAGGCCTACAGGGTGGTGACAATCCCCAAAGAATCCATGGCCATGCCTGAGGGACCATCTTCACAGGACCATGAAGCCTCACCCCACTCCATGTAGAACCAGAACCCAACTGCTCACCCTGGCCAGCTGGACTCTGCACTGTCAACTCTGGGCCAGGTGAACAAGGAGCTTACCTGTCTGCTGGCAGCCTTCCCCGCTCAGGTGTTTTATCCCGCCACTGGGGAGTGAGAGGCAAGAGTGAGGGCCACCAGCTGTTGAGGTAGGTCCCTAAGTATTGCATGGGTTTAATATGGTAAGACGTGTGTTTTGTAAGAGGAGAAAAGTAAGATTTTTACCCCTAAGTGTTTGGCAGAAACAATTTTTGACTTATTCAAATCCTCCTTCAGGCTGAAAGATTGTCCAAACTGCAAGTTTTAGTGTAGTTTTGAACTTAGGTGCTCGTTTGTACCTCACGCATGTAAATCATCAGTATTTTTGTGTTAAAACAAAGGTTTGCAGTGGAAAGTTGTCTCCTGGTTGTATTTTTTTAGTTCTGAAAAAAAAATCCTTTAAATACTGCTTTTAGCATAACGGTGTGGAAAACAAGAATGTGGACCTCACACAAAGCTAGGAAGAACAAAAAAAACATGTCATTCCTTTTTCTTGCTCGTCCTGTGTTGACAGTTACTCACGATGAATCTGCCGCTCAGTCTCGTGGTGAGATCCTAACAAGCCGGCAGTGCCCCATCCCGTACATATTCCGGCAGGTCATGATACAGCTTCTCCACGGGACCAGACTGTCGGGCGTCGCGGATCCGAAATGCCGACCCTGAGGTCAAATACACTCACTCCTTAATGCGGAGAGCCTGGTTTAGGCTCCAGCTTTTAAAAGATGGAAAGAAAATTTTAAAGTATTATTCCCACATTACATCTTTGTACCTCTGATGCCAAATACTTTGACACCTTGACATGGAGTTACTGGCTTGGGCTCCAGCCTTTTAAAAGATGGAAAGATTTTAACATATTATTCTTCTACATTATATCTTCGTCATTGCTATGCTGTCCTGCTCCCCATTTTTTTCACTTAAATTGAAGAGAATGAAGACATGATTATCTTTCTTCTATTGACTGTTTTCTTACTGACTCTCTCCTGCTATAGCCTTTAATTTTATTTTTGTAATTGTGTGTTCGTGGTCTCTTGTCTATCGTCGTTTCTTTGTTGTTTTTGTGGTTGGCAGGGTTATAGAACAAGACATTGGATTGTTGTTGGTTTTTTGGCTTATTCTCCTGAGTTTTAACTTTATGTGTGAATGTTGTACCAGGCACCTTACGAGATGGGAGAGGTACCCCCAGACACTTCTCATGACAGGCTGCAGAAAAGAGGAATCAGGTGCCTTTTATTCTGTCCTTTTATTCTCTGACGTATCTATCTGTCTTTGTCTTGTATGATGTTTGTCTCCATGTCTGTTAGCTGTGCCGTCTTTTCTGTTTGTTTGACTGTCCATGCTGCAAGTATGCTTGTGTTTGCATTTTTGTCCTTTTTGCCTTTTTTTGCCTTTCTCTTTTCTCGGGGCTTGTATGAATTGTTGTTTTCTTTGCTTTCTTTCAACTTCTTGTCCTTTTCTGTCTGCTCAAAGCCGTATTGACAGAGCAGGCTGGTTTTTTTGGTTTTTTTATTCACATCTTTTACATCACTCAATCCATTAATTTTTTTTAAAGGTCGTACTTCTGTATTGTATTTTTTATGGCAAAAAGTTTCTTGAGTCATTTGAGACATGCTAGTGATACAAGACAACACCCATCTTGTTTTCATAAGGGCAGAAAGGAATATTCATCTTTTTAGACATACATGTAACATTATTTACCTCACATATATACAAGAAACACCATAAGGTAACTGTATAATCCTCCCTCTCTCTCTCTCTCTCTCTCTCTCTCTCTCTCTCTCTCTCTCTCTCCTCCCTCCCTCCCCTCCCCTAGTGGTCAAGGAGACGGGATAGCCTAGTGGTCACAACATTGCGCTTGCAATTTGTCAACCCGGGTTTGATTCCGTTCGAGGGATTTTTCTCCTGGAGTTAACATCAGTTCTGACTCCACTCTCCCCAAAAGTCCTTTGGATGAGACTATAAAACCGAGGCCCCGTGGGCGAACGCACGCAAAACATCTTGCGCACACGTTAAATCCTGCTCCGCTTTTCGTAAGAGTAGCCATCGTGTGCCGGTGCGAACAGATATTTACAAAACTGCATACTCACGGGGACTAGGTGTAAAAAAGCACAAGAGTGCTTATCCCATTATCCTCGATATAAAAGACTAAATAAAATAAAATTTCTCTCTCTCTCTCTCTCTCTCTCTCTCTCTCTCTCTCTCTCTCTCTCTCTCTCTCTCTCTCTCTCTCTCTCTCTCTCTCTCTCTCTCTCTCTCCCCCTCCTCTCTCTCTCTCTCTCTCTCTCTCCTCCCCTCTCTCTCTCTCTCTCTCTCTCTCTCCCTCCTCCCTCCCCCCTCCCCTCCCCTCCCTCCCTCCCTCCCCAAGTGGTCAGGGAGACGGGATAGCCTAGTGGTCACAACATTGCCTTGCAATTTGACAACCCGGGTTCGATTCCCGTTCGAGGGGATTTTCTCCGGAGTTAACATCAGTGCTGACTCCTCTCCCCAAAAGTCCTTGGATGAGACTATAAACCGAGGCCCCGTGGGCGAACGCACGCAGAACATCTTGCGCACACGTTAATCCTATTCCGCCTTTCGTAAGAGTAGTCCATCGTAGACTGGTGGGAAAAGATACATGTATTTACAAACTGCATACACATGGGGACTAGATGTAAAAAAAAAAAGCACAGGAGTGCTTATTCCATTATCCTTGATATAAAAGAATTGAATAGATAAAAAAAAAAAGTGTTGGTGATGTGTGCTAATGATTTTGTGTGCAGATGTTAGTTTTGGTCCATGAGGGAAGAGCAGCAGCACATGCAGTACCCCAGCAGAAGGAAGAAGCTTCATTCATGATTCAAGACAAGGTTCTACAACGTTGGACCACAACTCAAAGACTCCATCCAAGAAGCTTGACATGTAACTGACTTTGGGATGTTTTGAGGGTTCGGTTTAGCATGTGGGGTAGGTTGATGTAGTGTTTTGGATGGTGTTAGTTTTGGTATGAGGGATAAGGTTGATGTAGTGGTTTGGATGGTTTTAGTTCTGGTATGGGGACGGGATAAGCTCAGTGGTCAGAGCACTCACTTTCCCCAAGCCAAGTTAAGCAGCATCGAGGGTGGTTACCAATTGGATGGGTGACCGTTTGCGCGCCTTGGCTTCAATACAGTCCCCCAGTCCATCCAGCTGTAAATGGATACCTGCCCTCTTTAGGGTCAGGGAAGGTAAAGCAGCAAGGGAGAAGAGATGGGCGCCGCCTCAATAAACTAGCCCTAGAGAACTGGGTCCCTGATGCCTCACTCCCCAACGACCACATAGATTATTGGACACCTTTACCTTACCTTTTATGAGGGATAAGGTTGATGTAGTGTTTTGTTTGATTTCAGTTTTGGTATGAGAGATATCCTCACACTCTCTCTCTCTCTCTCTCTCTCTCTCTCTCTCTCTCTCTCTCTCTCTCTCTCTCTCTCTCTCTCTCTCTCTCTCTCTCTCTCTCTGAGTTAACTTAGAAAACAGCATCATAAAGTGACGCTCTCACTGCCACTCGATTCATCCGGGAGATATATCCCTGTAACGCGTAATAATCATCAACCTGACTCGAAACCTGTCTCAAATACATGACCACCTAGGGAAAACAATGTACCAGTGACGCGATAGCTATCCAGAGAAAACAAAACGGATGTATGACAACTGCAACCATAGCTCTAAACAAACTGTAGAATGCATTTAAAACCACCAATCTGAAACAAAAAACGTAACAACCGACTTGAAACATACCGGGTGTATTGAAAAAAAACGGGTGTATTGAAACAAAACGGGTGTATAATATCGTAACTGCCAACCTGAAATAACATGACTAGCCACCAACCCAAACAAACTGAATACACTAAACCTCCAACCCAAAATATGTACAACTTGGTTTAACTACCAACCTAAAAAATAAAAAAACCAAACCAGCACATTACAAAGGACTAGATCTTCAAACCTACACCAATGTATAACGCACAAAAACCTCATACTGTGACTGTCTCTAGATAAAGGAAAGTGATAATCCCGACAGAAAACCTGCCCATAACCAATCTGAAACCACAAACTTGAAACGACCAATGACAGGGTCACCCATACAAAAACCAAACCAGTAATGCTAAAATCGTAAACCTGAAAGAAAAAAAAAACTGTTAAAAAAACCTTGGTCACCACCCCCAAACAAATGGCCATACTAGCAGTAACCGCCAACCCGAAATAAAACGTGCCTTTAACCCAATAAGCGCCCCTCTTAAATTAAAAAAAAAAACGACATAAAAACACCCCTATATTATGAAAATGGTAATGTACTTTATACCATTTTGTCACTGCAGAAAAATCTGAGTAAAATTCGGGCTGCTCTCCTTGAGGAGAGCGCATGCCACAAGAACAGCACCACTTTTTTTTTTTTTTTGTTAGTCGACGTGTGTTTCCCCATCAGATTGGCTTTTTTCTACAGACTTTTTTCAGGAACAACTCTTACTATGGGTTTATTAGCATGTGTAAACTATATTAATTTTTTAGTCTTGCACATGGGATCTTGGCTTATCCTAAAGACTAGCACCCATACAACTTGCAGTCCAGTGGAGGGGTCAAAAGTTTCGGGTACGAACGGGGATCGAGCCGGAACACACTTTGAACATCTGCTTTTCGCTTTGTGGGCATATGTGTTACCTCTAGACCACCGATCCACTTATCCCCAACTGCCTAAAACAAAACGTAGCCTACCCCACATTTTAAAGGCCACCCAAAACAAACACTTAAAAGACGCGTGAAACGATCAACCTGAATCAAAATAATATATAACGCTATCATCGCCATCCGTAATAACAAAACGTATCTATAATCCTCAACTGGTACCATATAACACTATCATTGCCAGCCGTAATGACAAAACTTGATATAATGAACTCGAACTGGAACTATATAACACTATCATGACCAGCCGTAATAATAAACCGAGTCATTAATAAACTCCAACTGAAACCATATAACGCTATCATATACAGCCCTAATAACAAGTCTGTAATAAACTCCAACTGGAACCATGTAATACTAGTATAGATAGCTATAATAACAAAACGAGTCCATAATACTCCTCAACTGAACCATATAACACTACCATCATCAGCCGTAATAACAAAACATGTCTATAATAATCCCCGACTGAAACCATATAACGTTATCATATACAGCCGTAATAACTAAACGAGTATAATGCACAACTGAAACCATATAATGCTATCATAGCCGAAATAACAAATTGAGTATAATACTCCTCAACTGGAACCATATAAGGCTATCATATACAGCCTTAATAACAAAACGAGTCTATAATAAACTGAAACCATATAACACTATCATCACCAGCCGTAATAACAAAACGAATCTATAATAAACTCCAACTGGAACCATATAACGCTATCATAGACAGCCGTATTAACAAAACAGGTCTATAATAACTCAAACCATACAACACTATCATAGACAGCCGTATTAACAAAACGGGTCTATAATAATCAACTCGAACCATACAACACTGTCATAGACGCTGTATTAACAAAACGGGTCTATAATAATCTGCAACTGAAACCATATAACGCTATCATGGACAGCCGTAATAACAACATGTGTCTAAAGAATCCCCAACTGGAACCAAACAACATCTACACCAGACTACAACCAACCTGAAACAAAACGTATCTCTATCACACCATCATCACTGACCCGGAACAAAATGGTTTACCCTGTTACAAATCTGAACAATAATTAAAATCTATAAACCATTTACCAGAAACGCAAAGAACATTAAAATCCCCAACCGATGCAGAACGTCTAACGCTAAAAACCACCAATCGGAAACGAAACTGGTTAACCCACTACAACCACCAACCTAAAAAAAAGAAACGTGTACACTGGCCCCCAAACAAAGTGATAAACAAACTGCCAACTCAATGCAAAACGAGTGTATGACCCCATGAAACAGCTGACGAAAAACCAAAGCTATAATGCACTATAAAACCGGACCATAACGCACAGACCAGTGTTTGTATAACCTATGTGTAGGATCTGTGTTCCTTCGCGCAGTACTGATAACACCACGGGAAGATACTGCAAAAGGAGTGGTGGCTATCTCATGCTGGGGCTGTCAGATCGTGACCACCACGCTTCTATCTATGACGCCTCACCTCGCCTTCACCTCATTATCAAAACATCTACAATGCACGGCTGTCTTATCTCAATATATTATATTATTATTATTATTATTATTATCTCTGGCAGAGCTCCAGTGTTCTCTAATGGTAAGATTTTGCACATGCGACCATTTTGCCCACTGTGGAGGTAGTAGGCCTAGATGCTGGGTATATTTTATTTTATTTTTATTTATTCATTTTTTATAAAAAAAAAAAAAATAAGTTTGTGTTTACGTAACGCACTGAACAAAGACATAAACTACGGGACCTTTAGCGTGTAGGCTATTATTTGATCTTCTGGGTGGTATATACACAGGTGCTGGCAGGTCTGCATTTGTTGATCTAGGAGATCGTAAAAATCCCCACCCTGAATTCCACCCTTAATTCGCCAGACGCCGTGGAGATTCAAACCCACAACTTCATGAACCGGTGGAGTTAAAGTCGAACAATCTTAACCTGTCGGCTATAGTATAATAAAAACAATATATACTATACATGATAAATTATAGATCTAGCATTGCAACCTCATGAAGTAATAATTATGTGCATGTAGCATACAATATTGCTGCCTCATGAAGTAATAACATCAATGACAGTATTGTTGCCTTGTTGAATAATACCATTTACACTTTTGCCGCCGTGTGAAATATACTCTGCAGCTAACCTCCTCAGAAAGTAAAAATCATCTATAACGTTCTTCTCTTGGGTACCAGCTCGTGAAATGAAACGAACACTACTACTGCTACTTCATGAAATAAAGACATTCCCAGTGCAGTATCACTACCAACAGTGAAGTAAAACCATCAGAATGTGCTACTACTGTTGCCTCACATAAGAAAGACTAAATTATGGTGCACTGCAACTTTCCACTCTAAATTATTGTGGCCTGGTAAAATAACTAGGCCTGTATGTGCTACTGTCAACTCGAAGCTACTGTGGCCTCATAAGATAAAAACTACAACTGTATTGTTCCCTGGTAAAATAAAAACTAAGACACAACACCCTAGCAAAAACCATCCTGCAAGGAACAGTCGAGGGCAAGAGAAGAAGAGGCCGCCAAAAGAAATCATGGGTTGACAACATCAAAGACTGGACCGCCCAACCCCTGCAACATCTCCTACTAGCCACACAGGATCGTGAAGCATGGAAAAAGATCGCTGTTGCGTCTTCTCTCATGTCCCCCCTACGTCCTTTGGGACATGGGACTGAGTGAGTGTGAGTGAGTGAAAATAAAAACTATAGGCCGACGCATTGCTACTGTCAACTCTATAAACTACTGCCGCCTGTAAAATACTATACATGTTACTGTAAACTGTGGCCTGTAAAATACTATACATGTTACTGTAAACTGTGGCCTGTAAAATAACTACATGCTACTGTCAACTAAACTACTGTGGCCTGTAAAATACCTGCATACAGCACACTGCTACTGTCAACTCTGCCATCTATTATGAAATTCTGTCGCCTCATAAAATATAAAATCTACAAAGGGCGCTGCTGTCAACTCTATCATGTAGTACACACTACGGTTGCCTCTGGTAAAATAAAGACTCCCTATAGTGCACTGTTACCATTCGACTCTACCATCTATTAGGCCCTTCTAAACAACTGTTGCCTTGTAAAGTAAAAACTACTTGTAGTGCACTGTTACCATTCAAACCAATCTATTAGGCCCCTATAAACCCCGTTACTTGTAAAATAAAGACCACCTATAGTGCACTGTTACCATTCAACTCCACCATCTATTAGGCCCCTATAAACCCCCGTTACTTGTAAAATAAAGACCACCTATAGTGCACTGTTACCATTCAACTCTACCATCCTTAGGCCCCTATAAACCCCGTTACTTGTAAAATAAAGACCATCTATAGTGCACTGTTACCATTCAACTCTACCATCCGTTAGGCCCCTATAAACCCCGTTACTTGTAAAATAAAGACCACCTATAGTGCACTGTTACCATTCAACTCTACCATCTTTAGGGCCTCCCCATAAACCTCTGTTACATGTAAAACAAAGACCACCTATAGTGCACTGTTACCATTCAACTCTACCATCCCTTAGGCCCCTATAAACCTCTGTTACATGTAAAACAAAGACCACCTATAGTGCACTGTTACCATTCAACTCTACCATCTATTAGGCCCCTATAAACCCCGTTACTTGTAAAATAAAGACCATCTATAGTGCACTGTTACCATTCAACTCTACCATCCTTAGGCCCCTATAAACCTCTGTTACATGTAAAACAAAGACCACCTATAGTGCACTGTTACCATTCAACTCTACCATCTATTAGGCCCCTATAAACCTCTGTTACATGTAAAATAAAGACCACCTATAGTGCACTGTTACCATTCAACTCTACCATCCTTAGGCCCCTATAAACCACCTTTACCTGTAAAATAAAGACCACCTATAGTGCACTGTTACCATTCAACTCTACCATCTATTAGGCCCCTATAAACCACTCATAAAAAATGGAGGGAATGAAACAGCAAGGCGATTCACAGAACTTTGTCAGAAGATCCACGACACCAAAGAATGGCCAAAAGAATGGACACAGTCTCTTGTAATACCCCTGCCAAAGAAAGGAAACCTCAAACAATGCCAGAACTACAGAACCATCAGTCTCATAAGTCATCCTAGCAAGATCATGCTGCAGGTAGTCCTCAACAGACTGAAAAACCAAGCGGAAAAACTCCTGGCAGAAGAACAAGCGGGCTTTAGACCAAAACGCAGCACAATGGAACAAATTTTCAATCTGAGAATTCTGATAGAGAAGCATCTCCAACACCAAAAAGACTTGTACCACAATTTCATAGACTTTAAAAAGGCCTTTGACAGGGTATGGCATGACGGCCTCTGGCAAGTACTCAGGCACTTCAACATTGACAGCTGTCTAATTGAAGTCATCAAAGCTCTGTACGAGAACGCAGAAAGTGCAGTTTTTATGAATAATCACGTGGGCGAGTTCTTCAAGACCACGGTTGGGGTTCGCCAGGGCTGCCTTCTCTCACCTGTACTCTTCAACCTCTTCCTCGAAAACATCATGACAGAGACACTGCAAAACCACCACACTTCCATCTCCATTGGTGGAAGACCCCTTTGCAACCTCAGATTTGCAGATGACATTGACCTCATGGGCAGCAGCAAACAAGAACTGCAAATCCTCACAGACAATTTAACAGATCGAGCGAGGGCATATGGCATGGAGGTCAGTACAGAGAAATCAAAGATCATGGTCAACAGCGCGAGTAATGACATCACGGAAATAAAGATGAATGGAGAAATACTAGAAGAGGTGAGCCAATTCAAATACTTAGGCTCCATCCTAACAAAAGATGGCACATCAAACAATGAAGTGAAAGCTCGCATTGCAACAGCAACATCTGCTCTAGTCAGACTCGAGAAGATCATCAGAAGCAACAACATCAGCTTCTGCACCAAATACCACCTTTACAAATCCCTCGTGATATCTATCCTCCTATATGGCTGTGAATCATGGACTCTGACAGCAGAGTTAGAGAGGAGAATCCAAGCATTCGAGAACAAGTGCCACAGAAGACTCCTCAAAATATCATACAAAGAACACAAGACCAATAACTATGTGATAGAAGAAATCAAAAAGCGTGTGGGCCCCCAAGAGCCTTTGCTCTCCACCATAAAGAGGAGAAAGCTGATGTGGTTTGGTCACACCACAAGACACAACACCCTAGCAAAAACCATCCTGCAAGGAACAGTCGAGGGCAAGAGAAGAAGAGGCCGCCAAAAGAAATCATGGGTTGACAACATCAAAGACTGGACCGCCCAACCCCTGCAACACCTCCTACTAGCCACGCAGGATCGTGAAGCATGGAAAAAGATCTCTGTTGCGTCTTCTCTCATGTCCCCCCTACGTCCTTTGGGACATGGGACTGAGTGAGTGAGTGAGTGAAACCACCTTTACCTGTAAAATAAAGACCACCTATAGTGCACTGTTACCATTCAACTCTACCATCTATTAGGCCCCTATAAACCTCTGTTACATGTAAAAAACCTATAGTGCACGTTACCATTCACTCAATCTATGGGCCTTAAACTCTGTCATGTAAAAAAGCCCACTATAGTGCACTGTTACCATTCAACTCTCCTACCATACCCAATTAAAAGACTACCTACTATTGTGCATGCTGCTACCATTCAACTCTACCATCTATTGGGCCCCTATAAACCACTGTTGCCTGTAAAATAAAACTTCTTATAGTGCACTGCTACTGTCATCTCTACCGTGTGGTATAAAACTAATATCGACTCATAAAATAAAAACTACACATCATAGTGCACTACAACTTTCAAATCTACCATTATCTGGTATAAAACTACTGTTGACTGGTAAAAATAAAAACTACATAGTTTAAATAACTGTCACCTAAAAAATGATAACATCCATAATGCACTACTGGTACCGAAATGGAAAAAAGACGTATTTGATACAGGATCAGTGCCACCTGGTGAACTAAATCCCTATACAATTCTGTCCCCTCCTCAAGTAAAATTGTCTGTAAAGGTATCCCATAACCTGTGTGGTCGTAGGGGAGCGAGGCGTCAGAGACCTCCACTTCTCTAGGGGCCAGCATGTTGAGGGCGGCGCCCATCTCCTATCTCTCGCTGCTTTACCTTGCCTGACCCTAAAGAGGGAAGGTACCCATTTACAGCTGGGGGACTGTACTGTAGCCAAGGCCTACAAACGGTCACCCATCCAATTGGTAACCACGCTCGAAGCTGTTTAACCTTGGCTGGGGGGAAACAAGCCCGAACCACTGAGCTATCCCATCCCAAAAAATTGTCTGTACTACCAATAAAACTGCAAACCCCTGAAACAAAAACAACTGTAATACACACTAACATTACCAACTTGTAAAGTGAAAATCGTCCACAATGTATTATGACTGCTACATCTGGAACCCAAAACGTCTGAAATGTACTATTACCTGTTTACAAAATAAAACTATCTCACGTATTCATACTGCTTCCTCGTAAACTAAAAACCATATGTAATATAGATGCTACTGCTCCTACCACATGATATTAAAACGCCCACAAGACGCTGTACTTACTGCTACCACCTCGTGAAATAAACCCATTTAGCACACTATTACTATTACCACCTCATGAAATAAAAGTACCTGTAACACTACAATTATTACAACTCCTGAAATAAAGCCACCTAACACACTACTACTGTTACCACCTCATGAAATAAAGCCACCTAACACACTACTACTGTTACCACCTCATGAAATAAAGCCACCTAACACACTATTACTATTACCACCTCATGAAATAAAGCCACCTAACACTATTACTATTACCACCTCATGAAATAAAGCCACCTAACACACTACTACTGTTACCACCTCATGAAATAAAGCCACCTAACACTATTACTATTACCACCTCATGAAATAAAGCCACCTAACACACTACTACTGTTACCACCTCATGAAACAAAAACCGCATATAACACACCACTGCTATTACCACCTCCGTTAAACCACCTGGAGTTAACATCAGTGCTGACTCCACTCTCCCCAAAAGTCTTTGGATGAGACTG